>JAQIWE010005349.1:0-10048 GCA_034698565.1 Campodea plusiochaeta
AAAGCAGCAATTAAAAATAAACAAGGCAACATAAGTTGTAATTATGATAATAATGTTTGTCTTGCTACAGAACCCTAAATTCATAACTTGCACGTAAATCGTGATTTATTAAGTTAGAGATCTGAAATTTCAGTATGTTATGCTTCAATCAAATATAAAGTCGCTAGTTGTTTTAGTTTTTGCTCTGCAATTTTTTTGAAAATGACGTTTTCAGCTCTCCATGCTTTAAAACATGGGGGGATAAATTTATCAGCGCCTGTGTTATAAGATAGGAAAAACATCATTTTCAACAAATCGTAGCGTAAAAACTAAGACACCAAGCAATTTGCAGTTTTCAGGAGTCATTTCTGTTTGAAGTATAACATACTGAAATTGCAAAACTCTAGCTTTAAAAATAATTTTTAGCAGACGATGGTGCAAGCCATGAATTTTGACTTTTGGGTGAAATTGAGTCTGTAGCAAGACGATAATGTCTTGATAAAGAGTTTGAGACCGTGACATATTGGCGTAGGGTCTATCCACTGATTCAGAGACACAGAAAGTTGGAGGTGTCTTGTCAGTGTTGCAGAAAAGGCCAAGTTGGCGTGCCAATGCCATCGCACCAAAGAATGCAATTTGGCCACCAGATAAAAAAGTAACGGGCCAAATTTGTCCACAAGAAAATTTACATATGAATCATACATTTCCTTTCGTAATTTTCTTTAGAAAAGTCATATAAAAAAATACGATTAAAATGATTCCAAAAAGTCCAAATTTTGTTTATATTTTCGTACAGAAATCAAGGATCAAAATATTCCTGACGTTTTAAGTAAAAAAATAGTTTTTTGTTCATATTTCCAACTTCTGAATAGACAGTGCTAAATTATAGTTTTTCTTGCAAGGACTTTTTTATATTACAAGTAGAAAATTATTATTGTGATTAACATTTCAATCAAATTACCAAGCAGCATTATTATAATAGAGTACTATTGACCATTTCACATGAATTGTGCTCCTTTTTTGATTTTGGAGAAATCACTGTTCTGACAGTATTTGTACAAGATTCACCTTTTTATTAATTGATTAGTAAATGTATTTTTGTTCTGTATAATATTTCTCGGAACATTGTTTTCCGAGAAAGAATATTAA
This sequence comes from Campodea plusiochaeta, assembly GCA_034698565.1. NCBI lineage: Eukaryota > Metazoa > Arthropoda > Diplura > Rhabdura > Campodeidae > Campodea > Campodea plusiochaeta. The sequence continues at coordinate 1,129 of JAQIWE010005349.1, forward strand.
TTCTGAAGATTATTCTGTATATGATTCAATAGTGTGTGATAATAATATTGAATGTTATGTCATTGAGGAACAGACAGGTAAAAATAATTTTATTGCCCTATCTGATCAGTGTATTAACACTTCGTCTTCCCCTAAGGCAAATAACGATCTGTCCATTAACAATAATAAGCACAAAATAGACTACTTTTTTTAATGATTTTAACTCACTTCTCAAAATTTCATATATATATATAGATTGGTTTACTTTAGTAGACATAGTTTTCCAATGGATATTCAATGGATATGCTCTTTTAATAGAAGTTGGTATATACCGGTAATAATAAATAATAATTCTATTAATGTTCAAAAAGGTTTGAAAAAGGATGAAAAGGCATAAATGAAACTTTAAATTTCTAAATTTTTATTACATAAGCATACGTCATAAATGTGAATTCTTCATTCTTGCTAATTATTTTTGAAAAATTGAAGAATAAGGCCTGAGTTGTGTGTAATTCACCATATCACCACAGTAAGTCATCAGTAACTGTCTCATTGTATGTATACATTATACCCTTGTGACAAAAAAGTAACATAATATATTGTATTCAAAATGAGTAAATGAGATTCATTAAAAAATCATTTAGCCATTGCTGAAGTGAAATTAACACAAATTATTTACATAAACAGCTGTGCTTTTAAGTTGTCGGGTCTCGTTGTCAGAGGTCTCAAAGGACCTCATTCAGCAATAGGCGACAAATGACTCTTTTTTTTTCGCATGTTTCATGCCAACTTTCACTCAGAATCAATAATAATAACACGAAATAATAAAAAAAAATTATGAATTTTATATTTCAAGAACTATATTGTTTGTATAAAAAAATATACATTACTAACATTAAAAATGATAATGTGGTAAGTTAATGTATTTTATTTTATATTAGTTATTCATATTACTGTAGTTTATTACATTTGTTGAGAGGGGTCTCGTTTAGGGGGGGGGGGGGAGGGGGGGACTCGTGTTGCTGTACATAAATACTTATACAGATGAAGTAGTATATAATATGTTTAGTTCATTTTGGATATCCAGTGAGAGTTCATTGTAAATATCCAACCTATTATGTTAAATGCTGAGGAGAGAAAAATGCATATGTACTATATAACATAAAATAAAAGACAAATTTCATTCTTTGAATATTTATTCTGAATATTCAGTTAAAGGAACTACAAATTTTATCAATTATGATGCGGACCATTTAAGTAATATAATAATACATAAACAATCCAAAAAACACAGGTTTCTCTTTTACATGTTCAGTTGTTTTCTTCCAAAACAAAATTGTTTATACCATTAATGAAAGCAGTTAAAACACAAAAAAGTCAAGATAATATGGCAAAACAAATCAAATCTTATAAAAAAAATGATTTAAAAAAATATACATCAATTTAAATCTGCATGTAAATAAAGAAACTGTATTTTAATATATCATTTCAATAGGGTAAACAAGTTTCTCTTCAGTAATCACCTTCAATTTTGAGAAATTATTATTAGTATATCACTGATTCGATAGAAATGATATTTAAAGAATCAATCTTAAAAAAAAATACAACTATAAGGTTACAAATTTTAAGTATACAGTAACTTAATTTCTATCATAATTTTCACAGATGACAAAAAACTATAAAATTAAAATAATGTAAATCAGTACAAACAGGATATGAAGTTACTCTATTATGTTACTCAAAACAATCCTTTTTTAAAAAATAAAAAGGTTACAAAATAATATTACATAATTATTCTCACTTACAAAATACAATCATATAATCTATCTAAAACGATTTTACACAACTAATACTTGAACTATATAAGTTTGTATCAAAATCTCCACAATAGTATGAATAATATTTCAAAAATGCTACACACCTACAATTGACACCGATTATTTTAAAATATTATCGTTGACAGAAATACAACTCGCAAATCACAGGAAATGCTCTCGTTTTTAACAGTTTAAAACTGCAAAGAAACTTAAAAAATGAGAATTAAAATATCAAAAGTATATTAACTCATGAATCACTGTAAGTTGAGTATGAAGAGAAAATCGCTGAAAACAAATAACATACAATATATTAAAAGAAAATATATACTGCAGTTCACAACTCTTCTCGTGATGTAAAAGCATTGAAATGTTATTTATCTTATATTTTCCATAATATTTATCTTGCATATTAATGTTTATTAACTTATCTTGTGCATTATTGTTTATTTATCTTGTATATTAATATTAATGTAATATAAAAATGTCTTCATTACAAAACTTTAATGAAGACATTTTCATATTACAAGAAATAAGAATTTTTAATTTAAAAATTGCAAAATACAATGTGCAATCCTTGCAAAATATTGCACTTTGGACTAATCTCACTTTGCATATTTTTTCACAAGATTTTTCAGTTGAGAAACAAAATATTAAAGTAATGTTGCAAGGGGAAAAAAATTAGTACATATGACTTTTTTAGATAATCTATAAAATAATTACATTATAAGAGAATTCAAATTGGTGTCTTTGATATCTAAAGCTTTCTACTTTTTAGCAGATAGTAGAGAGATAATGTAGGTTTACTTGAATGAGAAATAGAATTTATCCACTCAGCACCTCTCATTAATTCAATGGTCATTGGCATTGCTTATTGCCCAAAAGATATACAGTACTACAGTTAAAAATACTTATTAGCAATAAATATCAAAATACAAGTTTCAAAAACATTTTTCAGTATGAAACATTCTAAATATCATAGCTAATAGTGATTAAAGATTAATTCAAAATAAAAATATATGATACTTTTCTTCATCTTCATAATAAACTGTATGAAGCCTTGATACTTGTACTTTCACATTTTGAATTCTGATGTCTATTAAGAAATCATGGACTAGCCGCAAGCGTTAATAATAATAACTACACTATCGCTTTAAAAATGAAATAGCATCCTATTTCAAATAACACTTTGAGAGCGTATAACATGTGATTTGTTAGTGAACATATAATAATGCAGAATATATCACATTACAGTGAAGTGGACTAAAATGATTTTGACACAATTTCTGTAAAATGTCAAATATGAAAACTTGTAATTCAAAATGGAAGCACTGGATTTCCATTTCAGCAATAAGCCAGACTATTTTCTTATTTAAAAATAGTAAGGATTTTGATAATATGATTACATGTGATAATAAACAAGGTGAATCATTTTTTTTTGTAAAATATGAGTTATGAAACTACAGTAAGAACTTCACAGCATAGTGGAGAAATCTTTTTGTATGAGTGTTTTAAAGAGTAATTTAAACAATCTTTATGAGAAGTAAATTAAAGAATGGTGATTATACGACACTTTAATTCTGCCAAATAGATTCTGAGGAGATATTAAAAAATAATGGTTTTATCATAACAGCATCTGTAAGATTATACATACTGTATTATACAATTCTCACTCATGATGTTAGGTCATTCAACTGTGTTATACAGCAGCATGTAATGACATAAAAATTAATGACCAAACATAAATATTTTCAGTTGCTTATGAATATGGAAACATTACTTTTTGATATCCCCTCTTTTTAAATTCTAGGACTCTTAGCCATGAAATATATTTAACAATAGAAAAATATGAGTTAGGTTTGATTTCCATAAAGTAACTAGTGGGTTAATGATGCAGTCTTTCATGTTACATAGTTTTAAATGTAAAGAATAATGTTATTTCTGTGATGCCCATTTTTTAAATTTGGAGACCATATTTGTTACTATTTCTCCTGTACTGTTTGTTCTTACTCTTTCATACACTAAAGGATATATAGCAGGTGTAGATGCTGCATCATCCAGATGAATCTGAAAGAGAAAGATTTTAAATTAGGAATTTATTTCCATTAACCAAAAAGTTACATTTAAAGTTTAATAACATGAAGTTATTCTTCGCTCTAGGTCTGAAATAATAATTTATTTTTGAATTGGAAAAAAAAACTGATCTATATATTTTAATACCTCTCGCCCATTTTAAGATTTCAAAACTATTGTTCTGTCCAATATTTTTTCATCACAAACTCACATTTCTGATACACTAAGTAATACAAACAACAATATTACCAATTTACCATAAATTGTTAGCTGTTTCATTTACATTTAATAGTTCTCTTCAACATACATTTAATTTTAGTATAATTCAGTCATGGTTCTCATTTCTACCATGTTATATTATCAAAACATTGATACATTTGAAAGAAAGGTTGAAATTTAATGTAGACACAAAACTATTTAAAATTTGGAAAGACTTGATTTCATATTTCATTTAAGTTACAAAATGTAAAAATCAACTAAATCTACTCCATCGTCAATAAAAATAAAACAAAACTATTTCCTACATATAATGAAAGATTTTCAAATATTAAACTTACATTTTCCCAATCTGTGTCTGATTCATGATCTTCACCAATACCACAATACTTTACAGGTTTTCCATATTTATCAAAATCGTTTTGTAATTTGTGTTCTATATCGCTTACTTTTATTTCATTCAATTCTATGGGACCAATCCTAAATAAAGGTGAAAATATTCATTTACTGATTTTACTCAATGGTCATTTAATCACATTTAATGTTATATGAAATGATAATCAGTGTTAGATTTTTGAAAATTCAGTAGCTTTTCTTGTTGATAATTCATCTTCAAATTATAGATTAGATTACTTCAAAGCACAATAACATACTGGATTACTGGTTTGATGTTTTGTTTGGTATATTATTATCTTACAAACATTTTCAAAATACAATATGTTGAATTTCAACATATTGTATTTTGGAAATGCTTGTAAGATAAATAGATAATACAGCAAACAAAATGTCAAACCAGTATTTCAATGTGTTTTGAAGTGATCTAATCCATAATTGTGCTATTATTGATAATCAGTGTAGCCTAATAATATTGTGTGTGAATAATATAATCTGTTTTGGGGTTCTACAAATCAATACATATTTCATTTATTCACTCATTCTTTTATTAGGTGTAAAGAAAAATTGTTCCTATGTTAGGTTTCAGGATATTTTTAGGCTCACTTTTGGAATGGTTTTGATGGATTAACTTTAAGCATTCCATTCAAATCATTTCAAAGTTGAGTCTAAACAGTTCCTTTAACCTAACATAGAGAACATGCTGCTTTCTATAAAACCTTATGTTAGAAAATTGTTCAGCAAATAAAAATAAATGAAATGCAATACCTGTACTTTAATTAACAAGTACAAAATAATGTTTTGTGTTCAACAGATTATATACTCCAACCGTTTTGAAAATGAGTACGTGGCCTATCTCTTCTCATAAGCCCTGTGCACATTTTCAAAACTGTTGGAGTATACTATACTGCACTGTGATAGAAGAACAATGAGAGAACCAAAATTGTTTTTACTGATTATGATTAACAACAATTTAATCTGGAACTACCCTACTCAACTACTGTGACAGAACCAAATTTTATATATTTAATCAGGAGTTAAGAATTTAATTTTCCTGTTTACAGAAAGGGCTTGCATTTTAAAGTTTAATATATAAATTTACAATATTACTATTGTCCATTTCACTTGAATTATGTCCTACTTTTTATTTGGAGAACATGCTGCTATGTTCAAATTTCCAAAATTTATGAAAGATCAATTTATAAATATTTCATTATCATTTCCATTCTTTAATTAATTTATATCGTGAAGCATTGACGAAGGGATGCTTGACTCTTCATCTAAGTCCCATGTATACATCCTCACACACTTTTTAATATCAATACTAGATTCAGCAGCAGTATTGTTAACTAGAAAAATACTATTAGTGTGCTCAAGTCACCTATTTTGTTACTGCACAAGCGCAATATCATAATTTATGAGAAAAGGAAAAGAAATGTAGCTTGCAAGCAAGGTTCATACTTTAGTCAGTAGATTACAGATGCTACCAGAGGGCAATAAAACATTGTTTAAGATCAAGCGCCTGGTCGCCAGTGGAGACTAGGCTTTTGCCACTGGCTCCTAAAAAATCTCGTCAATAATCATCAACAACAAAACAGTAATATTGGAAAATTGTGCATTTACAGTTGGAAACTTAAAAATTTGAAAGTGATTGAATAGCTTAGTTAAATATGAATAAAATGCTGTGAAAACCACCTTGCTAGGGTAATGGATACGTAAATGACATGGTTTAGAAAATTACGAACTCAAAATATATTTTTTGTTGAAATACCATATGGTACCAAATAAGAGATGTGCTTTTCAAATACACGTTCATTTATGATACAACATGTTAAAATGCATGTACTTGGTACCATTTTGTTCGTTTTTTTAGAGAGCTTTCCTAAAGCATGAAGTGTTTATCAATTGTTCAGGCATTACGAAGTTATATAAGATATTGACGCTTTTGAAAATATTGTATATGAATTACTTCGTCAGCAGTCTGTAAATCGAACAAATTCCTTAACCAAAATTATTAAAAAATTTCTTCAATGTGTGACTGTGTTCAAAGTTACAATTTATTTTAAATTCCAAATATGATTTCGAACCAAATAGTCCTATACTTTATTAACTAACTTATAGTTTTTCGTTGGGTTGTGAGGAAGAGTGCAATCTTGAGAAATTACTGTGCATTGTATACTGACTCCTAACTTTTTGACCTACTCCTAAAATTTCCAGTGCTATTTGCACTCCTGTGTAAGATGTACATAAATGTCAGGTCAGCTAAGAAAATTTAAGAAGCATTAGGTTAGAAGTGGAGTATAATTGAAGAGAAAAGCATAATAGTACAAGTTATGAATACATCTCTACTAGTGTTTTTTGTGTACCTTCCAAGATCACATAAATCTCTGTTGAGCAGGTTGAGAACGTTAGTTACAGATGTATAAAGTCCTATATATTCAGGTTGTAGATGTTGACTCAAACACAAATGAAGAATATTGGCATTAAGGCATGTAACTAAAAATAAGAGTGCTTCTTCCTGAATATTAGTATCAACAAACACTCTGAAAACAACAAATATTACTTTCAGATTAAAATTAACATTTTACTCAACTTTTCTAATTTTTAATGTCAGTAAAAAAAATTTACAATCATTATCCCAGAACTTTAAAAATGCTTTGTGGAAATATGTAAATACATTTTCTATGCAAGTTTTACAGTATTTAAAGCTTCCTTTTGGGTTAGTCATTTTTGTCTGTTACGAGAACAACCCTAAAAATGAAAGTCATGTATATTGCAGTCTGAGATGAGTAGGACATCTTTATTGTACAGTTCTTCAATTAACTTAAATCAATCCTAGAATTTTACATCTGATTCCACCATCTTATAAATATTTACTTTTGTCAGCAAGCTTCAAATAGTAACAGAAAATAGTAATTGAAAGAAATTACAAACAGTGAATAATGAAGAATTTATGTTAAAAACACAACTGGTAGGCTATGTAAATAAATGAATCTGCATGCCATAAAATAACTACTCACACATGATCGAGTTTGATAGGTAACCGTACTTCAACGATGCATGAAATGACATTAACCATCTGTGTAAGGAATGTTAAGGCCCCCATAATTGTATTCTCTGTATCTTGACTATCTCTTCTCGAACCACTCATAGGAATATTACGTTTACTTTCATTCACTAAAAAAAATAATTAGAGAATGTTGGAAATCACAAAATATATTGGAGATGAAACACTTATTGAAACTGTACCATTTTCAAAACTCATTATTTAACAACATAATAAATGAGTTAATAAAATGGTTTTAATAAAAGCTCTAGGTTTTGCTAAATTATGTATTACAGTGCATAAAACATTGTAAACTTTAATTATACAGTTTATAGTTAACAAAATTTATAAATGTTATACATTTAGATGTGCAGTAATTCAGTAAGAAATAAAAATCACTACAGTACAATACAAAAATATTAGTTCACTGTAAGAATAGTTTTCACTATTATTATGTAATTATAGTTATTTTTGCTATTTTTATAGTTATTTGAGGTTTTAAAATGTGATTATAAACACTGTCAAAAAACATAAAAACAACTATGACTAGTGTCTTATCTAGAGCATTTTAGAAGGGCGCAGTGCCCTGCCCTTCTTGGGCGCCATTGTGCTAAAATACCCATATCCAGGTTTGAAAACCGTTTATTTGCGAAAATACCAACAAAATATAGTCGTTATCTTGACGTTTCCAATGGCGTATAAATCATTTAAATCGGTCTAAAATTGAGGAAGAAATGTTAATAAATGCCACTGAAACATTTATACGATCATTTTATGTGCCCTGGCAATTTGTTATTACGTAAAAATGTGCCCACTTTAACTTGAATGCTCCTTGCCATCGAAAATTCTAGATGAAACACTAACTAAGACAGCATGCATATATCGTCGTTGAGCTTCAAAATCCTTCTATCTTATTTCACGTCAGAAGAAAAACTTCAGAACTCCATATTTTTCCAAAACGGCGATAAGGTGTGGACAATATGTCACATCAATTGCTCACATTGTGGCAAAATCTAGTTATTTTTCAGCCAATAATAAACCTGAAAAATCACATTGTAATCCCCCTTTAACTATTAAACGTAAAAAAACTGAAGTATTCTTCACTTTTCTCAAAATATACAAAAGTGTAGTTACGAGGTTTTGCAACTGACGAGATTTTAGTTACGAGGATTTTGAAGCGCAACGATGATATATAATGTAGGTGTATTTTAAAATATTCATAAACCACTATTCATGATAGATTTTCGGAGATTCAGTGGTTTTTCTTGATAATAATTCATTTCAAAATTATGGATTAGACCACTTCAAACACAATAAAAAACAATGTTTGTATGATAATATAGCAAACGAAACGTCAATCCAGTTTTTTATTGTGTTTGAAGTGGTCTAATCCATAATT
>JAQIWE010005350.1:0-10047 GCA_034698565.1 Campodea plusiochaeta
AAAATCAATATTTTCCCATGGATGTTATTTGCCATAAGAAATTTTTAGTTTTGAAGTACCAAAACTTTGGAAATTATTTTCTCCGTTAAGTTTAAGCTGGTCGAATGGCTTTACAGTGAAGCACTGTGGACCTCCAAGAATACTGTATAAATTTTTTGTTAAAATTTGTGAGTTTCACCCCGGGTTGTACTTCCCTCGTTAGAGACAGGACAATTAAAAATACCAAAGCATACAAATTTCATTGAGTTGTTGATATATGTTAATTAATTTTCTCTTTCTCTTTTAGTCCCCCTTCCCTGGTGATGATGAGGAGGAGGTATTTGATAGTATTGTTAATGATGAAGTTAGATATCCAAGGTTCCTATCGTTAGAAGCTATAGCTATCATGAGAAGGGTAAGTCAATGTATTAAATTTTATTGATCCAAGCCGATTTTGCCTTCAAACATTTTTGATGGGTAACCCATTGTTCAAATGTTGACCATTTGTTTGGCTGGTTCAAATTAGCTATTTTCTATATATATTGCAAGGAAGTCAAAGAATTTAACCGAAAAACAAGGGATTATCTTGATGGTATGTTAGTTTGATGAGTTAATCGGTTATTCTTAATTTCTTATGATTTTGTAAACAGTATAATTATATGACTTTGCAACTTGAAATGTTGTGTACAGTACAGATCACAATATTGTCAACTTCTTAAAAAAATATAATGTCATTCTATACCATTGCCACTGCAAGAGCAGGGTAGCAATGCTGATGCTACTATATAAGTTGAAAGTGCAATGTCTATTACAGCATTGAGCAATGAAGTGTACATATAACCAATGAAACATGCAATTTCAAATATTCATGGCATGGCTGATCAAATGCACTCGAAAGCTCTATAATACAGAATGACATACTATTAAACCAATAGCCAAGTAGAAATTTAGTGTTGTCATGGGTTCAAAATCGCTATCTGTACTTTATAAAACACCAACTTTAGTTTTAGTCAACAAATCAGTGTGTAGCTAAACAATGTAAACATTAATTTATAAATGAAATAGTGCTACTGGTAAACTTTAGAAATTTGCCTGATTGAATAAGCATAAGCAACCTTATTATTGTATTAGTTATGTTCCTAAACTAGACAAAACAGTTTCAAATCATTTAGAATGTTCAAGAATACGGGAGTACAATGATAATCAAGGCACCCAACTTCCGAGAATGGAGATTGACTTAATCTAGCCTGACTAAACCTAACCTAACCTGACCAAACCTAATAGCCTTATAGTTTTATTAAGTTGTTGCACACCAACAAGTTTGGGGGCCTCGATTATCCTTCTAGTCCCAAGAATTCTATATATCAGTAGGTTTAAACAGTTTGATATGTGAAATGGGTTATTCAAACTTCAAATACTGTCTGAATGTCATCACTTCATAGCCTATGCAGAATTTACTTAAGCATCGTACATAATATCTGATGAGTTTTTGTGTTTTCCCTTATAGCTTCTTCGTAAGAATCCTGAGCGTCGTCTTGGTTCAAGTGAGAAGGATGCAGAGGATGTGAAGAAACAAGCATTCTTTAGAAATGTCAACTGGGATGATCTATACCATAGGAAAACTAAACCACCTTTTATACCTACTGTGGTAAGATAAGAATGTTCATTTTGTACTTGGTTATACATTTCTGTTTAGTGTATGCAGTTGTTACTTATGACCTTTTACTGATAAATGTTTCAGTTTTAAGGTGACTTTAGGTACCTGCTAAAAGTGAAATCACTAAGCTACTGAGTGTTTTTATGTTCAATGGTTTTCAGTAGGTTTTGTAAAATATTAGATTCAAACATTTTTTCAAAATTTTGTTGAATTTGCTTCTCCACAGTTTTCTTACTCATTAATACTAATACTGTAATCTACTTATATTATAACAATCCTCTCTTATCATAAATCAGCAATTCTTTTTTCAGAAAATTGGGACATAAACTATGCACTTAATATTGATTTTATTTTAGTACTGATTTGAGCTATAAATTAAGAAATGAAGAACTTCTTTGTAAAATTATTTGTCATATATTTCTCTGTTATAGTTTGTTATGTAGTTCAAGATTTTTCTCCATTTTGAAGCAACATATTTTTTATATATATTGATGGTTCTATAGTGCAACTATGTTAGCAATCATTTTTGAATTAGTAAAGTCAAAGCTTAACTTTCATTTCCTAAAAATTTACTCTTGTTATTATTCTGTTATAAATTTTTGTCAAGTATGACTAAATATGAATTTTTTCCTTCAGCAATCAATGGAGGACGTGAGCAACTTTGATGAGGAATTTACAACAGAGCGACCTGTGTTAACCCCACCTAAGGATCCACGTATTTTAACAGATGACGAACAGAGTCTCTTCAGGGATTTCACATATATGGCAGACTGGTGCTGACAGTCTCAATTCACAGACATTCAAAATAATACAAATAATAATAATGCATGTTGTACAATTTCAAGCATCAATGTATCATAAAATATTTTTTATCCTAGAGATACTATGTATTTCATTCAGGTTTTCTATTATTGTTAAGAATACAACTTTTTACATGTTTGTTAAATATATTATTATAATAACGGGGATCTGAAAAACTGATTTGGGTTTGGTGTGACTGCCAAATTTTTTTTTACGAAGAGAAAGATGTAATATAGTAGACAGCGGAATATTTGTTAAATGGAACATTCAATGTATACCATTTTGTATGTTAAAACTATGCATTAATACCTGAATAAACGTATGTAAGAAACTAAAATTATTAGAATAAAAACATGAAGCATTATTTAAAAGCAGATTCTCTAATATTTTCAACAGAATGAATAAAACTTTATAAAACAAGGTAGGCCTATCATGGATTGAACATTGCAAGTGTATTTAGCAAATTTGAATGAATATTGGTAAATGTAGGTTCATTTTTTGATTATGGAAATAAAATCTAAGCTCTGGTTAAAATTAGTGAGCATTAGATAAATCCGTGCTTTACAAGAGAAACAACTTTTGAAAGTAAACAAAAAATTTCAGCAGAATTAATATCATGGGAACAAATCTGCTTGTAGCTTCCAAATCAAAATATTACAAGTTTGGAAATGTTTTTAAGTACACCATGTGTGTTCGAAATAAATATGAACATTTAAAATGATAATCATGACTGAAAAATGATAGAGAGGACAATCTCCATAGAGAAAAAAGTATGTTTTAGTACTGGACAAGTAAAAATGTAATAGGACTTTAATTGTAACAATTTGTCATCCTTAATAATTACAGTATTGAATGTAATTCACACCAAAACATATTTTTGAAATGTTAATATTGCACTAGAATTGGAAGCATTATTTTTGTCCTCATGAAATATACAGTAATTATATGTTAACATGCTGGGTGCTTATTTGTACAAATGTAAATTATGCTTCCCTATTTTATGTTGTCTTCCAAATATATGCATGGTCTGTCTCTCTCGTAAATATGTTACAACTAAATTTTCATTCATAAATAAAAGGTGAACAATATTGTGCCCTTTGTACAGAGCTCAAATACTTGCTTGCTCAAAAGTGGCAGGTAAAAACAAAACTGTATTATATAAATTTACAACTGGTAGAATCATTTAGTTTTAACTTTTTGAAGGTTCTGACCTTCTTCTAATATTACATACTTTTTGTCCATTTGTTATTATGACGTTTAATAATGTTGTAGATTATCTGATGTTACAATTATTACTAGATAACTGAATGAAACAAAAAGACTGACAAAAAATATATTTATGAAATGAAATTCCTGACAATTTGCTTGTACTTAATTGCAGCTAAAACTTTATTCAGTTGTCTAGGCTATATTTAAATAATGCATTGCTGTTATGCCTCTTTATTATTGTGGTCCAACAATGTTTATACTCACGTTTTAAAGAGAGTGACAATGTGCAAAAACAAGGACTACAAGTGCATTCTGTGGACATTATTTTTATTCTGCTTCTGCTTTCTTATTTGAAAAGCAATAATAACAATTTTTCAATCGTACTTTTGTGAAAATGAAGTATTTTGGCAGCTGCCTGGTTTTCTCTAAATAGCCAGTATTTCTAAACTATGTATTCCTGTTGTTAATATTAATTAATGCTCACTATGTTTGTTAATTTTTCAATTCATTACACACATCCATGTGGACCAAAGATAAACATGAAAACAGAAAAGCCTTTCATTTTGTGGCTTCGAAAGAAATACAAAGTTTTCATTCTTAAGCGTTCTGAATAGTTTTTTAAAAACGACTATTTTCAATGTAAATTTAGTAATGTACATTTTCTATAATACTCAAATAAAGAGTTTTAAGTGTACAAATGTGTTCTTTCATTATCATAAATACTACAGTTAAGGTGACGGTTTCTTCCAAGTTGAACAGACTCGGATAATTCCAAAATATTTATAAACAGATTGATATAAATATCCATGTGTTCATAAAAGCTTTAACTTGTACCAAAGGAAAATTAGCACAATATGCATTTTTCAGTGATTTCAAATAGAGTTTATTTGCACCAGTAAGGAATAACTAGTTTTAATTTGTTGAAAAATTAAACGGATCCAATTTTCTCTTTCCCTGTTGAGATTTAAAAAAAAGAAACTGCAGTAGGTTAATAAAAAAATAAATTAAAAAGAAACTGCAGTAGGTTAAGGTTAATATCCACCGATTTAGATTTGCCCTCCTAAGTTCAAATGTCAATGAATCTTATTCCAAAAACTGTTCATAACTTGTGACCTGTAAGTCAGTATTTGACCATTTGTTTTAAATTAATAAGGGTTTATTAACTTCATTTATTAAGTTAAAAGTTAGATGCTAAGATCAAGTCACTTCATAGATTTTTAAAAACTTCTCTAGAATGATAATTGATGAAAGCAGAACTTTCATCATTCAGGAAATCTAGCAGTAAATTTGAATCGAGGAAAATATTAAAATCTACACTAAACCAAGTGAATAATTCCAATTTTAGCCATTATAGTGGCCATGGTAGTTTCATTTGGTTTGCAAGAGCATAATTTTCCACAGTTCTACTTACACGCTTGAAATGCATTAGATATAATCATGAGTCGAACCCCCATAAAAAATAAAACACCATACTTTCTTTAAAAGTAACCTAAGAATACTTTTATTGTTTTTCACTCTGCATACTCCATTATTAAGTGATATGAGATACTACATCTTGCACACAATATATTCACGGTAGTTAGCTACCTTTCAGTCAGTCAAAGACGGAAAGGCCACCTGCAAGGCCATTTTTGGACATCACTTTTAAGTTTTGGCAGGAAAAAACAAAAAAAAGCTACATAACTTGTGAAATAGCTATACATTGGCATCTTTTTTTAAGTGTCTGTGCAACTGTGTTTTAAAAAAATTACAAAGTACGTGTAAAAACATATTCTAATTCCGCATACATTCTTTGCATAATATACTGTACAAGTCACAGAAGCATAAAGCTAATTGTGTTTTATATTATAAGTGACTGCAGGTTACAACAAAAAGAAATTCCAAACATAGAAATCATAATTCAATAAACATTACTGATTGATAATAGCTGTACTTCATAATAGTGGTTATAAGAAGTGTTTAAAAAGAAATAATTTAAAATTATTGTTTTACAACCTTGTAATATCACATTTGTTTTATAGCAATATCGGTATATTTTAGAAAACATTAGCACTGTACTTAAATTTTCTTACATACTTTAAGGAAATTCAATCAATCAATTTCTTAACAAGCTCTTTTAAAAATTATTAAAAACAAATTTAACATAAAAATACTTTAGTGTAGGCCTAATAGCTAACATGAAACTATTTTCTAATAAAATAAAATTAAATCATATGCCAACATTAACATTTTTAATGTCATTTTCTTTGGATAAATAACTGTTTTCTATACCGTACAGTGACACTCAAAATGTGGTATGTGAAAAACTAAAACTACTGTTTAAATATACAGTAACCTGCAGCCCCTATAATATAAATGTGTAGATGAAATTTAAGGTATGATTGATGAGCTACGGTCACTATTTTGACTAAAGTGTGACTTTCTAAAATAAAACCTGAAAAAACTGAACTTTGACCAGAACAAAACATGAATTATCAATCATACCTTAAAAGTGCATTTTATAATAAGTAACTCACAATACAAGTCACAACTTCACGAAACAATATAATTATGTTTGTTTAATAAATATTTACAAAAAAAAAACAGTTATTCAAGAAGATTAAAAGCCTTAACAAGAAAAAAAGGTACATTTTGATAGTGATATGTTACAAACTGGCAGATCTTTCACAGAGAAAATAACTAAATAAATTACAAATATGGCTTTCTGTAAATATTTGTTACTTCTGAAAAAATTAACAGTTGTAAATTAAAAATTTACAGACTTATTGAACATAAATTAAATAATTAATCATTGAAATTAATGAGTTCCTATCAGCAGTGCATTGAGATTTCAAACTCAATTTCAGTGTGTTGATGAAAATATTGTGGAAATATAAAAATCTGTAAATGCTATAATATTTTAAATCACAAGTTTTCAAAATATAATCAAAATGCTATCATTAAGAACTGCCTAGTTTGTAACATGAACACCTTTTATAACCTAAGATGTCTACGAAGAAAGTTGTCTTTGGGAGTTAATTTCAAAACGAAATGCTCAAAATACAGTTGGCAAGAAAATTTACGCATTTTCAAAAATGGAGTTGCAGGGCTACGAAATATAATAATAAGCCATACATCAATTACCCTTAGTTGCCAATTTCTCTATAAGCTCATGTAACGGAGCCAGTTCACGACTTTCAATTAGATTAAATTCTTGAACGAAAAATATAAAATGTTTAAAAGAAGTATTAAGATGGGCTTCTTCCCCTAATTGAACGACTTCGGTAAAATGCTGATGGTAAATATGTGCGTAAACACGGAATAAGCGCTTGAGGATTGTTTTATCAATCGAAAGGAAATTCTTTGGAAATGGAACACCGATTTTTGAGGGGAATAAAGTTTCGTCATCTAATTGATCTTGTACCCACGTCATTAAATAATCTATGTATTTGGGAGCTGAACATTTGATAGGTTTCTTAACTGTTTGCCCGTCAGCCCAATGATATTCATATTTGGGACCAGCAGCCATTATAGGACAACTTTCCTCTGAGCAGAATTCAGTTATGGTACCGTAAAGCATATTAATTTGGTTGAAGAAATCAACAGTGTTTACGGCAACCCATTCGTTTAAGTCTTCACCCTCTGGAAGCATAACAGCTAATCGTAAATTCCCAGATCCTAAAGTAGCTGCAGCATGTTTCATAAGATCATACTGATGTGTACCCTCTGGTATGTTTTTCTTTGGTTTGAATGTCTTAGCAGAACGGTTGCCAAAGAGGAAACTCATTGTTCTGTTGTTTGTTTCTGTTGAATGGCGTATTGTAGAATTTCACTTTTTCTATTGTGTTTCTCAACTCTGGTAAGGTAAGTTCTCTCTCGTGTTTGTCGTTGTTTCAAAGCACACTCTGGAGGGGCTGGTGGAACTAAACCACTGGTGATTTGATACAGTACGACTGTTGAGTCTTTCTCAACAATAGCTAACACAATGCTGGAAGAAAGGAATTTGTAGAATTGAAGGCTCATTATAATCATGTGCAATGAATGAAATTACAAAAGTGAAAACTCTGACTGATTGTGATTTTGGAAGAATAAAATATGTCGTTCATAATGGTAGGTCTACTATTTCATTTCAATTTTTGTTTTCTAGAAAAAAAAGTTTACAAAAGTAGGCTAATACAGTATAACAATATTGGTAAAAACAAAGAAAAATTAAAGTCAAAGTACAACTATACAAAATAAAGTAATAACATTTATATAATACTTTTTGCCTTGAAACTCTCGAAATTTAAATTAAGATGTTGTAATTTACACAAGAAATTCAAAATAATCGTTCCGTATTATAAAAAGTTATAATTTGAAATGTCAAATTTTTACAAGTTTGTCCCACTGAACAACAAAATATGCTATGCACTTAAGTTTCATTGAAACAGAAAATCTTCAATTAAAAGACTGGATGCCAGGAATCGCTTATCAAATGAAACTATTAAATGAAAACATCATAATATAATTTTTACCTCTTCTTCTCCTCATCCAATTCCTCCTGTAGTTTTGTAATGAAATTGATTTTGATTGGCTTTCCTTTCCAAATAGGCACATAAACTTTAGCCTTCCCTGTCTTACTGGAAGTAGCTTTCACGTAAATTAAGTTTAAACTTCGCTGCAAATGCCAAGAGACGTTATGGTGGGGATCAACTGGAATAACAAAACAAAGGGATGATAATCACCTGATTATTATTGAAGCTGGAAAAGGTTTAATGCCCTGAGTAATACAAATTAGGCTAAAAATTCCACTTCGTTGTAAAAAATCACAATTCCTAAATATTTTAAGCACAATCAAAGAAATTCAGAATTTAATGTTTTCTTTCAATACCATACTGTAACAAATTAAGTTTATAGGTCTACAATCAATTCCAAGGAAGTTCATAGGAATATAATGATTGAGACAAAACCAAAAGGCAAGTAAAGCTCCCAGTAGAGCTGGGCGAGAGAGTCCTGCTCATGCACGAAAGTCGTGCGTGATTTTCAGTAGAACTGAATTAGCCTATTTGTTACGTGAGCGTGTATGATGTGATGAGCCGGAGAAAATTGTGTGTGTGATCGTGACTGAATGCAAAAAATATTTTACGATATCACAAAAAATAGTTAGTTTTTAGTAGCGATGGCGTTTGATCAAATAGTTTTCGGCAGTACTGACCGTATCAGTGATGAGGTGGACCAATAATATTAAATATAGTAGCGATGAAACTAGTTTATAAATACTTCGTAACTATGTTGACGTGTCAGTGATGATGTGGACCAATAATATTACATTTAGTAGCCCGATGACGCCTGTTTAGCAAGTAGAACCCGTAACCACTGTACTTCCAAAGGAATTTATGAACTCAGATTATGTCATTATGATCCCTGAAAAACTTTCATTATGACGTGATTTTGATTGACACTGCATGAGCATGCTTGAATCAAACGAACTCGTTTCGTGAGTGTGTGTGACGACGTGGTAAAATAGTCATGCATGAATGTGCGTGAATTTAACTACCGGTATCTAGTTTCGTAGGCGGGCTTGACGCGAGAGAAAAAGTACTCACGCGCCCAGCTCTAATACCCAGAATGAGAGAACTAGAGAAGACTTTGGCTCGTATCCATCACATGGATACAATACTTTTCTATTATTTTTACTTTAATTATTATTTCAAACTTTTTTTATTAGGCAAGGCTACCTTTAGTGTCTCATCTAAAGCATTTTAGAAGGGCGCAGCGCCATGCCCTATTTTTAGGGCGCCCTGGTGCTATAATAATCACACCCAGGTTTCAAAGCCGCTTAATTGTGCAAATACCAATGACAAATAGTCGTTGTACACCTCGTTTTAAAGGTCTCGACGAGATCTTTCCAATGGCGTGTATATCGTTTAAATCGGTCTAAAATTCAGGAAGAAATGTCAAATAATCTCAAAGAAACATAATATGTTCATTTTACATGCCATGGCAATTTGTTAGTACGTAAAAATGTGCCCATTTTAACCTGAATGCGCCCTGTCCCCGAAAAATTCTAGATGAAACACTAGCTACCTTTACTTTTTTTTAAATTTGGAAATAATAAATTTAAATATTAAAAAATTGTTTTGAGTCCTAAGATTTAGTAATTTTGTGTACCTTACTTTTATTTAAAAACTTACAATGAATAAATTAAAACAGAAGTAAATGAAAACAAATAAAAAAACATTTCAAATGAAACATAGATAGTTAGGGCCTGAAATATTTCGCAAATTGCGATAGCGCGAAAACATTCATTTTTCCATATTTCTGAAAAATTTTCACATATTATGGTATGTGGATGTCTGCAGAGTCCAATGGAAAGTGCTACAAAACGCGAAATTCATGGGAAAGTGCGAAATTCAAAGGAAAATGCGATATTCTCGCGAAAT
>JAQIWE010005351.1:0-10046 GCA_034698565.1 Campodea plusiochaeta
CCCTCCCTCCTCTCTCTCTCTTTCCTACCCCTCTCCCACCTGAATTAATTAGCCGATTGTAAGACGATGTAAAAGAATCCCTCTCCTCTCTTTCCTACCCCTCTCCCTCTTCTCTCTCTCTCTCTCTTTCCTACCCCTCTCCCACCTGAATTAATTAGCCGATTGTATGAAAAGGTAGCACGGAATTTGAGCACCTCAGCTCGCTGTCGGGAACGGAAGAATAAATATATTACAGAATTCTTGCAACTTTTCTTTTGTAAGGTTTTGGGAAAATGCTGTAGCGCATCTGCTATTGTGGATATCACCTTAAATCTATATGTGTGGATAGCCAATGCAATGAACTTTCATATGGTTTTTATTTCAAATCTGTATCTTGAGTATATCGCGAGAAATTGCAAGTTCTCAAGTAGGTGTAATATTTTTGGACCACCCTGTATAATATTATACGATCATCATTCTGAAGTTATTTACATGCTCTCAAATAGATCATGATTCGTACTTTAGCTGGATGACATCTTATTTAAAAGCTCTGGTTATTTGTTCTTCATTCAAAATGTTTTTCTTTTGTATTTTAGTACAAATTTAAAAATAATTTCTATAAAACAGAATACGTATTATCCAGTATTAGCTAATAAAATATCTTACTTTAAATAATGTATTTACCTCATCAGATTCTGAAAATAATCCTTGAATTTCATGGACTTCATAATACTCCAATACAAACTGAGCTAAATGGTAATATCCCTTCTCCTGTGCACATTGATAAGGCAACCTCTTCCCCTTATCTGGTATATTTTTTGCTCCAAGTAACAACAACAGGTGTACTACCATTTCATTCCCATTTTCACAAGCAACATGTAAGAGTGCTTGTCCATCCTTCATTTCAAGGAGAGATTTATACTCCACATGGGGTTGCATGGCCAATTGGACTTGAGGAGTCAGATAAGAAGTACAAACAGGGCCAGTTGACCTATCAAAAGATAACTTGTAGCTGATTCCAACTATTGGTCTTAACCAATCGAGAGTTAAAGTAGACGACATCTGAAATGGAATTAGAAAGCAAAACTTTAATTTTCCAGTACAGTTTTTCTGCGGAAGCTGAATGTATTAAAAATATTTTTTGAAAAGCTGTAAATTGTTATCTAATAAACTTGAATAAAATTAGTGTCTTTCTCCCGCAAATTGGCAAATGGGAAATTTTTGGAATATTGACTCAACACATGAATATGCGAGAAATAAAATAATATTTGATGCTACAAATAATTATGATTGCGACATCAGTCTGTGCTGTTGTTGTAATAGCTTAGTGATTTATGCTTTAGCAAAGTAATATATTGTTTCGGAGATTTAGTTGCATAATTGATGATCCAGTGACTTCTTTGGAGTTGGAATTTTAGCCTTTTACCACTTACACCTTACCTTTGTTAGTGATAAAAGTCCAGAGAAGCCACTGAATCATATAATATATGAAGATTTACAGATTTTTACTTCAGATTAGTACCAAATTTCAACAATATTTTGTGAAGGTCAGTACTGGTTATACCTTAGGCCAGGGATAAAAATGAAACTGGAAATCTGAACTGCATCAGACTGTATTCCAAATAAATGTCGCGACAATAACTTAAATCCTCACGACTAGCATGTACATAATTCAAATAGTTATTGATACTATGAAATTTTTATGTAAGTTATTATTTGTTGTTGTGCTGCTTTCCTTGTGTTCACTGTAATTTTTATAACTCTATAATTGAGTGGTATACCCGTTCAGTTAGTAAACTACACTGTATGTTATAAGCATTATTTTTCTGCATCAACAATGTCAACCACTACATTATTATATTATATTCAATGTTATTATACTGTAAAAACTTTAATGCTTTCCTATTTAATAATTTTTACTAAATACTTGCTTGAAATAACAATGTTATTTTACATACATTTTGCATTAGTTTCCAAATTTCATCCATTTCTTCTCTTGCCATAGCAGAAAGAAATTGTTCATAAGCATCTTCTTTAACAGTAAAGGTTTCGTTAACTCTGTAACTAATCTTCTTCAGGTGTTGTAAAAGTACTTTATACTCTTCTGTATTTTTAAGCTCATCTTCTGATGTTTCATCAATCACGGCATCCAATCGAATTCCAAAGGGACCAACAGTATTAAATTTTATTTCTCCATTTAGTGAAAAGATCGCTTCCAAAATATATTGATGATCGCTAAAATCGCACCAACTATAAGTTCTGAAAATCCAATTACTTCCAAGCAGATCCATTGCATCTGAGAACGGAGGATGAAACATCCACTTAATCAATTCCTGTTTTGAAAATCTTCTCTCTTCACATATTTTTGAAAATATGAATTCTCTCAATAATTCGTTCCTGGAAAGAAGTACATTATGAAGTGATGAAAATTTTCCTTCATCCTCATACAGAATAACCCATCCATTATCTATAAGAAGTTTAGTCTTTTCAATGTTTTCCACATCGTCGTCGTTTAGCATAGCACAAGTTAACGCATTATCTCCATATCCATCCACGCTTTCCATATCTACTGAGTTTAATGAAAGAAGATATTCCAGTACTGAAAGAGATGAATTACAAGCAGCATGATGAAAAACTGTACTACCACCCCTATTTCTAGCATTTACATCAGCACCATGCTCCACCAGCATCTGAGTAATTGATTTATTTCGAGCTCTAACAGCCCAATGTAAAGCTGTTCTATTGTTGATATCTCTGGTAAATAAGGAAACACCATTATCCAGTAGAATTTTTGCACTTTCGTAACTTGCACTTTCACAAGCTATCATCAATGGAGTTCCTTTAAACATTTCATTCCTCACATCAACATCTATAATTTCCTCCTTCAATATTCTTCTAACCATCCACTCTATGTTCCATTCTGATGCAAAATGAAGGAGTGATTCCTTATCTTTTACACGATACATTTCACTACTAATAGGATAATGTTCATCTTGAAAGAGAAAATACTTCACTCCATTCTTCATTTCTATCACACATCCATTCAGTACAACATGAATTTCTTTTACTTCTTTATACCATGCGAATACTTCATGCATTCGTCGGCAATGAGTACATATTTCATTCAGTTCTTCTCCATTAACAGTAACTGTTCCATGGTTATGAGAAACTGAAAATGAGTTGATGTGAACCAATGAATCACTGCTGCTTCTTTGAAGTTGGATTACATTGGATTTCTGAAAAAAAAAAAAAAAAAAAAAAAAAAAAATACACTATATTTAGTATTAATTTAAATATCAAAAATTATGACACGTAATATTGGAGGTGCATTTAGGATTTAACAATAATTTAAAGCAAATCTTTACATAATTATTATGTGAGGAATCTTAGCTATCCAATCCTAGGGTACCCGATGACCATCTTGTGGATCGAACTCTCACTGTCATACAGTTTGCCACCTCTTACCACTCGGATGAAGGCAATTCTCATTTGTGGGCATCAAGAATACTAAACCACCCAACTGTTGAATACCACTGTTGTATATTTCTATTTAGTGTAATATAATAATATTAAGATCAATATTGTGACATTCCATCTTTTCTTATATCATAATGTGAAAAACTCTCAATACAATGTATTAATATTATATCACATTATTATTTTATTCTCTACAGTTTTCTCTTGTTATTTACCTTAATAAATATCTGTACTACATTCGCCTTCAAATAAGTTAACGAGTAATCAATAACCATCAGAAGATCTTCTACGTTCTCGTCAATACACTGCATTCGATTTACTCCATTCTTCCAATAAATTTGATATTGTATGAAATCTTTATCTTGAATGGATAATCCATAAAAAATCTTTCGTTTCAAGATGTTCAGGTTAAAACAGTAATCCAGATGGTTTTTGAAACTAAACAGCATCTTTCCTCTTTCACTGATGTCATGGATAGCGACACTAATATGATTGGAATCAGAAAACTGTTTTATCTTGATAACTGAGAATAATATTAAAATAACATAAGAACAGTTACAGCAGCAGAATATATTTTCTTTATACTTGCAAATGTGAATAATCATGGATTTTTTTTTATTTCATACCAAATAGGGAAGTAGGAATTTGCCTCTTGTAATAATTTATCGAAAGTAATTAATATATCTGAACATTACAAATCTGATTAACTTTTTGAAGTGAAGTTACATATTATATGTGTCAGCAATTCCCGTTTATAGCTAGAACTGAAAAGGTGATACAAATAAGATTTTCTACTTATATATGTATAAGTCGAGTCAAACTTTTTCCAAGCGACTTGGACTGAGCCAATGAAGAGTATTATGACGCCCTTTTGAAACAGAATAAGCTTATTGGATAAAACTGTTCTTTTCATATAAGCAAATTTGAGCAAGAAGACGACAAAACATTTCATTTTGTAATCTAAACAGCTATAGTAGAAGAACTTAATCCTACTATTTTAAATTTTATATCCTGATAATGTTATCAAACCGTGTTATATTTGCTGTAATGTTGTGACATTAATTTCATTTTAAAAGAACGTAATTAAATTGTTTATTTATTATAAAGACATGTACATTGTATCTTTGTAAACCTACATTTTAAAACCAACTTTATTTTCTTCTGTATTCCATGTCCTTCATACTGTTGTAAGAGATAATCTAATCCATGATTAGAAAGGTGTTCAAAGTCATAATCTTTAGACAGTTGATTTAAACAGGAATTAAGATGTTGACATAAATCATCCAATACCTTTAAGATTAAGAAATATTTTAGAGATACATTTTACACAAAGAAAACTGTCGAAATAATTCAATATTAATTTAGAATAACTATATTTACTGTTACTTCTGAGAGACATGGATTCAATATTATACAAATTTGCTTGTGTTACGATTGATAAATATATAAATGAAAGAAAATATTTGTCAATATTTTTAAAAATAGCTAATTAGCTATCAATTTTGAAAACTATCAGCTAGTGTGGTATCTTTAATCAAATGTTCAAAGACGTATCTATCTATTTAGAAACAAAATTTCACTTAATTACAGTTTTTAATAACTCATTAATATGATATATCAATTAAGAAGTTAAAGTATTTTTAGCACTAGCATTTTAAGCATCATATAAAATACATAAGAAACCAATAGGCAACGAATTTTTCAAATCACTGTTTTCAATAAAGTTCAATTTTCATTACAAATTTTATTGTAAATCTGTACACGCCATGCATCATAATTAAAGCTGTTTATACCAGACCTACACAAGAATATATTATTTTTATATTGATATCATTCGCCGCTCAATAGTTATAAGGTCTTAAAATCGGTTCGGTTTCTTTTCGTTCCACTCTGCATTATCGTTTAGATGATTATTTACTAAAACCTGTAGTTTTTCAGCGGGAGGTAGCGTTTTCCATCACAATGTACAGTTTTAATTGATTTGTTCTCTATTGTAATCGATCTCAAGGGATCGATAAGCTGTGGAAAACGATGCCACCCGTTAAAAAAAACTGCAGGTTTAATTTAATAGTTATAACTTTAAATTGATATAATTATTGAATCTTGTTATTGAACAAAAACATAAATCAATGAAATTTAAAACATTTTCCAGTTGTATACATAATACTTACTATTTCAGTTTTTATTATTAATTTTTAGTATTTCAGAAAGTATTTTTTTAATAATTCAAAGAGAAAAAAAATCTCAATAATATTTCAATTATTTACCTCATGATACTTAATTGGAGTTGATATTGTTATATGTTGTGAATGTTCTTCTGTTTGACATTTCCCACAGAGGTTAAAACACAGACATTCCAGACATGTGAAGGAAAATCCCTGTATTGTTGCTGAAGAACAATTAGAAATTGCTGAGCAAATGTTGCAACATAAATACCGACAACTTTTTATATTTGAGAACCCACAAGAGGAACAGGAAATGCTGGAGATAACTGAAAGCAGAAAATTTTGAATTACAGTAGCTTCAAATAATTGCATTGCGTTTTGCCAAGATATCAAGGAACACGTGAATTTTATTAAATTATTTATTAAGCGTGAGGTAAGTTTGCAATCTATAAGCTGATGTGGGCATTATATAGTTATACTTGTATTTTAATATTACAAATTTATTTGTAGTATACACCAAAATATGTTTTTCCAGTGTACATTTTAAGCAAATGAATAATATTGGATATCTGAGGCTACTGTGTTTCTATATAGATTGTAAATTTAAAGGAAAGAATGAAAACACTTTTTGCAAAATGCGTAATATTATACGGAAAGAATTTAAAAGAGTTGATCTGCTAAACAACTATGTTAATTTCTCATGGTGAATTTACGGTTAACAACATTTTAATAGGGAAATTACAAATCTGTTTTATCTGTTATAAGCTTTTAACCTACAGCAATCTCATATTGCAGTTACTAATATAACATGATGATTTACACACGTATTTTAATCCGACCTGTCTTCCAGAAATGATGAAAAATGTTTCTTATGTAGTGAGATAAATATTTACCTATTTCTTCCTCACACAATATGTTGATAATCTCATGTAAACACAGAAAGCTCTCTTGAAACCATTTGTATTGCTAAATCAGAGAACATATTAATATAAATATTAAAAGTAAATCTATATTCTTTATGTTTTCTTCTTACCTCTTCCACATAGAAAGGAAATGTTATGATTACATGTTCTTTATGATGCTCATCGTTATCACAATCATTACATACATTAGAATCCAAACACTGAAAACATTTGAAGAGATTTCCAATTATTGGTTTAGTGGTTACTGAGGTATTATTTTCCGTGGTGCATATGGTACATGCTACTGGATGAACTATGTCTAAAAAGAGGAAGAAATAATAATATAAGTATTTTTTTAAAAATCAGGGTTAAAAAGAAGTGACAAAATAACGAAGAAAATTTGAAATGTAAAACACGACGATGGGAAAAAATTGAGGAAAATCCCTCTTGATTTTTTATATAATTTCCAAGACTTTAAAAAAATTGGGTAAAATTAAGAAAAGTCATAAAATTGTACGCAAAAGAGAAATAAAAAATTGATAAATTTTAGAAAAATATCACTCTATAACAGGTGAAAAAATAGTACTTGTCACCCTTTAAAAAATGTTTTTACATTTCTTACAAAAATTCCCCTTTTATAATCCTCCTATTTATTAGAATACTGATATATTATGGAGTAATTTAAACACCAATACTGCTTTCAAAACGTGTAATATTTCCTTAATTATACATTAACATCATCAGACAAAATGTTTTACAAAATTATATTGTTTATGAAAATTGAAAGATCATACATAACTTTGCGGTTAATGCGGTAGGTTGGTTTTCGGTAAACATGAGGCCAGTGAATTCTTTATCTAAGATTTTCATTGTTTCGGTACACGATACAGTCCTTCCAAAATTTTACGAACTCAAACTGGTTATGTCTTCAAACTATTTTGACGGGTAAACCCATTGTTGACCACTTGTTTGGGTGGTTCAAATTGTGTATTTTCTATAATATTCGCAGCCTGGTCAAAGAAAACAAATAAGTCAAGAAAAGATTATCAATTGTTGGAATGTCAGAAACACCCTTGATGGGTTAATTGATTTGGGTCCGTAAGATTTAGGAAACACTATATCCGTCACTTTCATTTAATGCATTTTAATCTTCCAAATCTATAAATGTGGATTCTACTATGACTCTGCTTCTCCGATATTAACATTTGTACAGTAACTTTACTTATCCCCAATTTATTTTGTGATACCTGTTGTTTAACGTATGCTTGTCTGAAGCTGATTTTTTAGGATGACGATATGTTAATTGATTTTCATGTTCTTTTACTCTGTCTTTCATCCGTCTTCCTGTTTCTCCAACATAAGCCTTTCCACATTTTAAGCAGCTAATTCTATAAATACCACAACAATCATCTTTACTAATCGGATATTTCTTCTTATGTTTCCTATACTTAATAAAGGTTTCATTGTTACTCGAATGTCGTATTTTCCTAAAATTCTTCATATATTATGTAGGAGATATATTATGTAGGATATTATAAAACGATACACAACGTTTGTATTTCGTTTTAATTTCGGCTTCAGTTCTTGTAGATTTAGAAGACCAAAATGCATTAAATGAAAAAGTGACGGATATCGTGTACCGAAACAATGGAAATATTTGCTGAAGAATTCACTGGCCTCGTGTTTACCGAAAACCAAATCATAAAAAATACAACAAAGTTATGTATGATCTTTCAATTTTAATAAACAATCTAATTTTGTAAAACTTTTTGCCTGATGATGTAATGTATAATTAACGAAATATTACGTTTTTAAAGCAGTATTGGTGTTTAAATTACTCTATAATATATCAGTATTCTACTAGAAATATGACTCCAGCAAGAAATGTCAATCATACAACCTCCTATATATTTTATTTATATTAATATTGCAGTAAAAACTCAAGTTACTTTAAAATTATATTTTCTGGAATTTGCTATTACTGTTGCCATTAATCTTCACTTTATCGTCTTAACTTAATTTCAGCACCGAAAACTTTAGATTGCAACTGAAAGTTTTTGTAATGTGTTAATTCTCAAAATGAGGATTAACACATTACATTAATATTTATAAACATGAAATCAGATGAATAATTTTACGACGTATTTCCACTGTAATAAACCTATTTTCCAGCAATAATAGAATTACTCTTAGTAATAAACCTGCATCCATATCTGCCTCTTTCAATATTGCCAACTACTGTTCTTTTCACCATGAATATATTCGCAGTGTATTTTCCATCATCAGAGGATTTTTTCACGTTTATGGAATCATACCATTCAATGAAGTTTACTCTTTCATTCTTTACGTAAATCTGCATCAAATGGTAATCATTCTTCAAACACTCTGCTCCAACTTTTTTGTACTGTTGAAGAATAGGAATATTGTTTATGAGAAGATCAGGGAGAAGAGAGGCATTGAGCAAGCACCGATTATCACCCCGTACATCACACTCAACATTTGCAATAAAATTAAACACACTAAATTTTTCTTCACTTCCACCAGACACAACTGTTACACTAAAATACACGTTCACTTTCGTTAATTCGTCTTCTGAAGAATCGGTCCAAACCGTATCTTCCATATTTTTCATATACCATAACTACAAATGAGTAATTCAGGAATATATTGTTATCACTGTAATAAATATTATCTTCTGTGGAGATAGTGGAAATAATATACGTAATGTGAAATGTGTGTACTGTACAATATTTAACAGTACAACTCATACACCATTCTTCGCTCAATCCCTAACAAATTAGGAGGAGTTATTGCCCTTATAACATCAATTATAATCTTGTGAAGTCTTTCATTTACTCAATTTAAAAAAGTTCAAGGTAATCAATTCCACCCTCTTTAAAAAATTATTAACTTCTGAATTCTAGTATCCACGGTAATTTTACTAACATGAATTGGGGCACGGCCTGTGTATGACAGATTAAAAAGACCAAATAATAGTACCAGCTATTTACAGTCTACATGTGCTGTATATGTAAGTTTTCTTTCGTCATCAATTTAAACACTTTTTCACTTCCATTTTTGATTATGACAGTCTGTTATCTAATACTGAAACATCCATTTCACATAACAACCTTGTTTGTATTTATTACGAGCAAAGTTCCTGTTCCTCAAGAAAAAATTATTTTTGTTTTGGGTTTACGACATTTACAGGCAGTAATAAAATGATTGAACTGTATCAATAATTTCATTATACTAAAATGACGAATTATTCATTAAAAAGTTAATTTTGTTTGCTAATTTAGATTGTTCTTTTTCATAGATTTTTTTTACAGAAAATGCAGTTTTCCAATTTCATTTTCGGTAGATTTTTTAAGCCAAGGTCATACACCTGATATCAGCCATAAACTTCGCCTTCAAATCCCGTAATATCATCAGTGCAAGTACCATATTCAACATCTGCAAAAAGTCTTGGAGTGATCCTGCATTGTAATTTGAGTTGGAAAGAGCAAATTCAGCAAGCCTG
>JAQIWE010005352.1:0-10046 GCA_034698565.1 Campodea plusiochaeta
CCTTTAACACAGGAGGTGAAAACTTTTTCACCGCCTGTGTTATAAAACAGGAAAAATGTCATTTTCAATAAATTGCTGTGCCGAAACTAAGACACTTAGCAATCTGAAATTTTCAGAAGTATTTTTATATCGGATTGAAGTTTAACATAGGCCTACTGAAATTTCAGATATCCAGCTTCAAAAATAATTTTTAGCAGATGACAGTGCAAAAAAAAAGTCATGAATGGAGATTGACTTAATCTAACTGACTAAACCTAACCTGACCAAACCTAACCTAACAAAACCTTATAACCTTAGTTTTATTAAATTGGTGCATACCAACAAGTTCAGAGGTCTTGATTATCCTTGTAGTCCCTAAAGCAGCAATAGAGAGAGCAAAAACTAAGACACGCATGCAGCTATTTGAAATTTTCAGGAATGTTTTACATCTGATAGAAGTAGGCCTATAACATACTGAAATTTCAGATCTGTAACTTAATAAATCACGATTTTCATTCTCTGATGACATCACACGCAAGTTATGAATTTTAGACATCAGTTTAAAAAAGTATCATAAAATTACCGTAAGAATATGGAAATTTGCTGAAAAACCTTGATTCTAATTATTGACTTAAAGGAACTGGACCATAGCCAATTTTCTACTTTTTAAGTTCTGCTAGTAGTATTTTCTATTGACGTTTTTGATGATTTTTCGAAAAAGAATGAACAAAATCGGTTCAGCCATTTTGGAGATACGCCCACCAGAAGTTCACAGATAACTCATTGATTTACCTGTGAACCTCTATCCTAAAATCTTTCGGAGCTTATAACTTGTGAACTGTAAGTCGGAATTTGATCATTCTTTTTTTAAAAGTCATCAAATAAATAAATTTATTTAATAAAACCTATTTGGTTGTTGTTCAACTATTAGATTGCGTGATTCAAAAATTGACTTCACAGGTAACCTCTCTCATGCTGTGATTTACAAATCGCCAAATTTCACGAATTTTTATACCAAAAACAATACAAACAATAGTCCTATCAGTACAATAAAATTAAAGGAAATCTATTTCGCTGTCCAGTCCCTTTAAATATAGCCTACCCAATCCCATTTGAAAATCCTAAAACAACCCATGCTAATAGTAATGTTTTATTTCAGTTCTGAAGTTGACCATGTACTCCAAGCTGAATTCCACACGTTCATCAAACAAATGTTCGACATATTCACAGAAATAGAGAGAAATTTCATCGTCTCAAATGACTCAGAAGAAAAGACGAAACCTAAAGCTCCTAAGAATCTAATAATTGAAGATTGTGATCTCGAACAGATATGGCGACAACTGGAACTCAGACTGGAGGATATCTATCCAGGATTAATAAAAGAAATGGCGCTCGCACAGAAAGAAGGGAAAAGGAAGGAAAATGACGAAGAAATAAATGATGAAAATGAAGATTTGGACCAAGAAAATGAAGACGATGAAAATCTTGATGATGACGAAAATTTAAGCGACGCAGACTTATTAGGCAGCGAAGAAAGTTTGTCTGAAAACGAAGAAGGAACTGAAAAAGTCGAGAAGTCGAAGCCAAAAGGGAAAAATAAGCAAAAGAACTCTGATAAACCTACGAAAAAATCTTCTGTTGACGATCAGTTCTTCAAGTTATCTGAGATGGAAGCTTTCCTGAAATCCGAAGATCGAAAAGCAGAACTTTCGGAAGACAGTGAAAGTGAAACAGAGTCCGTTGACCTTTTCGCCCCTTCAGACGATGATGAGGACGATGTCGATGACCCTGAAAAGGAAAAACTTGATTCTTACAAAGACTTTTTCGAACAATCGGAAGAATCAGACCAGCATAACAGTGATACAGAGCAGCCAGCCGTTGTCGAAGTGAAATCGTCTTTTGAGAAACGTAGTGAGCGATTGAAGGAGCGTATTTCTGAGTTGGAAGATGCTGCCCTCTCTGAGAAACCGTGGCAACTAAAAGGAGAAGTCACTGCGGGACAGAGACCAGAGAATTCGTTACTTGAAGAAACATTAATGTTCGATCATGCTACAAGACAAAGTAAGTTACCGTAATAATATGAAATTTATACAATTTTAATTTGATTTTTAATATGGAATTGTAGCTCAAAGGTCTCTGGAACATATTGATTAAGTTATTGTGAATGATAATATTTCCCTTTCAAAAGCAGTCTCAGTCACATCTGGAGCTCATTACTGACCAATTTCTCCCAAATTAGTTTTTAAATTGTTTCTGCATACTGCTCATTTCTTTCAGTTTTAAAACTAAAATAACAATGATTGTAAATTCATTTTCAACATTTATTTTCATAACAGAATTAGCCTATGTATTTATTTTTATTTTTACATAAAGTAGACTAGGCTTATGTTAGTTTTAATGAGGTAGGAAATTTGACTTTATGAATAATTACTGTGACAGTTTTTAGTACAAGTTTCATGTTTAAAAAAAAAAATTATTCCATTTTTTCAATAAACTTTGATTAAAATATTTGGTATGAGACTATGAGTGGTAGCTGCATATCTGTAAAATTTATAAAATAAAATATTTAGGCTAGGCAGCCTAGGCTACAGTATTTTTCAAAGAAAATATATATTATTATATAAATAAAATATATTATTGTAATTTACTAAAAGGTTTCTAAAATTACTATTCTTAGCAATGAAATGAAAACCTCTCATCTATTGCAAAAATATCAAAGATTATAATATTTTCAATAGATTAACTGAGTTTCAATCTCATGTCATGCTTTCAAAATAAAATTTCATTCTAAGTGTATAGTCCTTCTAAAATCTTACGGACTCAAACTGGTTATGTCTTCAAACTATTCGGCTAAACCCATTGTTGACCACTTGTTTGGGTGGATCAAATTGTGTATTTTCTATACAATTTGCAGGCTGGTCAAAGAAAACAAATAAGTCAACAAAGGATTATCAATTGTCAGAAATACCCTTGATGGGTTAATCGATTTGGGTCCGTAAGATTTTGGAAACACTCTACTGTCTTCGTGGTCTTGCCTGGAAAATTTGAAAAGCATGGGTGGAAAAAGTGCAGTAATTTGGTAATATAATTACCGGGAACGGATCGCTATAGTTGGGAACAAAATTGCAAAAGAAAAAAAAAGAATTAGGCCCCTATTATTTTTTCCCCCTTCAAAATCGTAAAGAGTGTATTTATAAATACGTACAAGCCAACAAATGATCTGCTGATTTCTTTACTTTTTTTCGTTTTCTTTCCGTTTTCACCGTCTTTTTTCGTTTTCGGAGGAGTTATTTGTTGATTTCGGGTAGTAATTACCCGAAGTTCTACCCAATACCCAAAAGAAAAAG
This sequence comes from Campodea plusiochaeta, assembly GCA_034698565.1. NCBI lineage: Eukaryota > Metazoa > Arthropoda > Diplura > Rhabdura > Campodeidae > Campodea > Campodea plusiochaeta. Next base: position 3,327 of record JAQIWE010005352.1, read on the forward strand.
AGGGTACCAGGATACTAGATGGAGCTAATAGTTTTTAATTCCTTCCACTGGCAATCAGTGAAAAATTGAAAAAAATTGACAAAAACATTTGCTTTTTAGAAACCTATCATTGGAAACGAAAATTGTGGAAAAATCATATTACGGTACCGGGAACAAATGAAACACTTTCCACCCATGTTGAAAAGCTTCCAACACCTCTATAAATTACCTTAAAGGCATCACATCCTTCAATACTACAAAGCACTCCATAGATAGACAGATCAGCAAGATTTGGTTCATCGCCACCAAGATAAGTTCCTCCTTTCTTATCGATTTCTTTAAGAAAACGATTACAAGAATTATAGAAGGAGATTCGAACATCATCGTTTAAGTTGTATCTGGGGAGTAGAAAATGGTTTTATAAGTAAACAAAATATTGACACTATTGTCTGTTTTACTTTAATTATAAGTATACTGTGCATGATCTAGGAAGATGCTCTGTTATAAATACAATTAGGTTCTATATCATAAATAAACATCTGAACAGGTCTAATTAGTGTTTCATCCAGTATTTTTCGGGGGCAAGGGCGCATTCAGGTTAAAGTAGGCACATTTTTACGTAATAACAAATTGCCATGGCACGTAAAATTATCGTATAAATGTTTCATTGACATTTTTTAACATTTCTTCCTTAATATTAGATCTATTTCAATGTTTAATATGCCATTGGAAATATCTCATTGATACCTTTAAAACGATGTATATATAACGACTAGGTTTCGTTGGTATTTTCGTGAATAAACAGCTTTGAAATCTGTGCATCATTATTATAGCAGAAGGGCACCCTAAAAGTAGGGCAGGGCGCCCGAAGAGGTAGGGCAGGGCGCTGTGCCATTCTAAAACACTCTAGATGAGACACTAGGTCTAATCTGTAAAGTTAAATTAGCCTAATATGAGATCTTCATTATTTAAAATATTATTTTTTTCATTATTAAATTTATACTTATAGCCTAGTTCTGTTACTGTTGCAGAAATTTTCTAAATAAATAGGTTATTAAAAGAATTTTAAAAATGGAGCATAATTCATGATTATGAAATACCCTATGGTGTCTGAGTTCAAAGAGTGAATTATTCATGTAACAGAAATTAATATTTCTAACAAATTACACAATTTATAATTTAAAAATTTAGCAATATGACCTAGAATGATATTGGGTATACAGTGAAACACCGTCATAAATAATGAATTTGAAAAACGTGCACCAATTCGTTCGATATATCCGAATTTCATTGTATTCAATGACATATCTTTTTTCCGTACGGTAAATCAAAACCTTTCCCCATAAGTTTTTCATTTATTAATTGCAACAGGCGAGTATTATTATCTCAAGAGCTGTGTTTTCAAATTCAAAACTCCCTCTCTGTTAATATTAATGTTAATTTCGCCGCTATTGTATGAAGGTATTTGATGACTCACTAAGTCATATTACGCAAAAGAACCCAAAAGGACAAGAAATATAGAATTGAAAAACTAAATTAGTGATTTTCTTGTCCCAATATGGTTACAAACAATGCGATGTACCGGGAAAGAGAAATTTTTGATTTGAGACCAATTACCCCGACTATGTATAATTTTTTACTATATATATAAAATTTGCCAAATATCTTCTGTTATATGTGGCAAGAAATTGTTAAGTCAGTTTTGTTACTTCTTCATAGATATGTTCCGATATGTGCTTTTCAGTGACTAATTTGCATATTTGGCCACGCCCAATGGGCGGAGGAGCTTTGAAGAGTGAGTAATACTTTTATTTCAGCTTTATCGTATAACGAAAGTGAATATTATATTGTGTCTTCATTACGAAATATACACTTTATCTGTATATAACAAAAATTACGAAACAGATATTTAAAAACGTGGTTAACATGGTAATATATATATGGTTAACGCAAAATCAATTTACGAAAAATATTGTAAGTTCAGTGGGCACGAATTCCCCTTGAGATTTTCTTGTTTTACCGACTGATGTTAGTCGATTTTGTTAGTCAATTAAAACTAACTGGTGCCCTCCTTTGCCTTAATTTGTCTGTTCAAAATTAATCTTTTCCCAAATTCTATTTGGAAGTTTCGGTCACTTTTATTACATCTTTCATGACTGCGATATTTATGTAATCAATTCATTTCCTGTTGCATAATTACCTTGTCATTCTTTTCAACAGACTGTGAAATCATCTATTTTAATTTATTTACTCTGATACAAATATTAATGTTCCCTTTGTGACAAAAGAAATAATATTTTTAAATATGATAATACTTACTTTTTCTTAAGTCTTCTTCCAATAATAAACATGGCTGATGCTCCTAAATAAACTGCTACAAATCTTTCGAATGATGAGAAATGCTTTTCCCATTCACCTGCCTTCAAAGAAAAGCAAAATTACAAATATCATTTATTAAATTGGTTTAATGGAGAATTCTAAAAAAGAAAATGAATGAATTTGAATTATAGAGACAAGCTTGTAGGGTTGAGTATTTTCAGCATATTAATGATATCGTTCATAAGATTTAACGTAAAAGAAATACTGTAATATAATTTTCTTCATTATAAGTAAAATAACCTACTTTACACAGAAACACTTGGCATTCTCAAAAATTAAATAAAAATAAAAATGACAATATCAATATGTGCTAGTCTGAAAATAAAAATTAGAAATGAAGAAAAAATACTTTTCAAGATGTTTCCAATGGAGTCAATTTCTGTAAGATTGGTGTATCCTATCCCAGAAGGTTAATTCTCATAAATAAAATAAATTAACCTAATGTTCCTTGTTAGGAGAAAAACAGAGAGTCTGAAACAATAGGCCTACTGTATAATTTGATAAAGTAAATTATCATAACTAAAAAAAAAAGACTTTTCTAAGTGTTAACTGCCAATTTAATTGTACGCCTAATCTTTTTATAATCCTCTTACCTTTGAGAACCATCTGAATGCTTGTATTGCTTCTGGTATTGTTCTATAAACATTTGGTGAAAGAGTATGAACTAAATCATCATCAACCCATTGACGCCATTTACGCTCATCACTATAACAAAGAAAACAGGAATTAAAAACAGAGGATTCATTACTAAATAAAATTATTAAATTTTCAAACATTCTTATGCATAGCTAGTGATGTGCGCGAGTTATGATTTTCGAGTTGAGTTCGAGTTGAGTCGAGTCGAGTTTGAATTTTCGACTCGACTCGAAAAGAAATTGAGTCGAGTTAGAAATGCAACTCAACTCGAACTCGACTCGAAAACACGAAAACTCGCTTTAAGAAATTTTCGAGTTGGAATCAAGTTTTCAACAATGGAATAAAATACGTACTGTACAAGAAGTGGAAAATCAAACATTTTCTATAGAATTTGCGTAAGAATGTACGGCGCACATACTACTTGTATCTACTCAACACATGTTTAGCAGACGACAGCACAACACAGCCGACTGCCGAAAGAACATCGCAGTGTAAGTTACGTGAATTTATTTTTAAATGTTTTCTTTGTTTTTATTAATGTTAATAGAGTAAACAGTTTCACATTTTGGTAGGCCTACTCAATAAATTATTTTATTTTTGAAAACTGACATTACATAATAGTTATACTTGTCATAACTCGAACTCGACTTCAACTCGAACTCGACTTGAAAAATGAGCTGGATTGAAAACTCAACTCGATTTTTTTCAGGTAACTCGCCTCGACTCGAATCTATGAGCTGAAATTTCAACTCGATTCGAAATTATTAAATGGCAACTCGCACATCACTATTACAGACATACAATATTATAAAAATTTCTAGTGAATATCGTAACACACACTACTACATTCTTTTCTTTACCTGGCATTGAACTGAGCAGTAGAATCTTACAAAGCACAACCTGCATACCAATAATCTTCCTCTTCTCTGGCAGAAATCACAAGGACTGTTTAACTGGGAAGAGAATGAATATATTAAACCCAACAGTCTGTACGTATATGACCTCATGATCTTTACAGTGCATGCCATATTCATAAGCTTTCATAACTAGATCTATGAACACTGTGTAGCAAAATGTTAATGCCATTATTCTTTACGCGGTTATGAACAATGGTGTGTACTTCAATGATCATGGAAGTAGTATAGTGCCCAGCAGCAAAATGTTTCCAAAGTTTTTGCAATATTGTAATGAGAAAATAACATTCTGTTGATATAAATAACATAACAGTTCAAAGAAAATAATTGTTTTGGTATTTTTAAAAACATTTAAAACTTATTTCCAATACTACCATACAAGTGACTATAAAAGATCATTTTCATTCATCCTAAACTCTCATGATCTGTAGAACTTTTATAACCTCAAAATACAGGGGGGCAACAAAAACTTTCATTGGTTTTAGAAAGGGGTATGGCATTAGATTATTGTGATACAATGAGAGAATCAGATACTTTCTCCATATGGTTTGGCATGGCTTTAACCATCCATTTTGAACACTCAGCTAACACGGTATCTTTAATCAAATGTTCAAACAATTATCTATCTATTTTTAAATAAAATTTCACTTAAATAAAGTTTTCAACAAGTTTTGAGATATCAATTATAAAGTTATTCAGGTAAAAATATTTTCAGCAGTAGGAATTATACGGGAGGCCTCTTATAAAATACAGGAGAAACGTATTGACAGTAAATTTTTTAAGGTACGGTACTTTCATAAAGTTCAATTTTCATTATAGAGCTGAATTGTAAACGGATAAAATTACTAAACGTTTAAACAAATAAATTAAACGTTGAATTAATGTAAACGTCTAGGCCTAGGCCAGAAAAAAAGAAAAAAACGAACCTGTACGAATTAACAAAATATGTCGTATTATACTTTTTGGAATGCGATGTTCTGTAGATTCTACTTGGTGTGACCAATAGTCTGTTCACAAATCGGGAGATATTTGATAAGAAAATGGCAAGTTTCGATACGGAAACACATCAAAAACACTACGAGCGAAATTTGAAGTCATATCAATTAAAAATATCACTATTGCCATATACTGCAACTGCCTCATTTTATAGTTCCCAGGTAGGCTTATTTGTGTGAAGTATATTTCGTCCTATAATCACGGAAATCTGAAGAAAAAAAATCCATTATTTACTGCTAATTCATTTCGAGCACAACCTGAAGGGATACTAATTACCGAAGTACGTCATATTATACATGGTTGAAAGCGCCTTGTTCTGTAGTTTCCAAATCTGTTTATTTTTTCAGTGAGACGTACAATTGTTTCGTAATTCACAAAATGTACGACGAAAGAGTCAATTCTTATTTTGACGCGTTTAAACGTTTAACAATTTTCGTAAACGTAAACAGATCACTAAACGTTTGCCCATTTAAACATGTAAACGGAAACAGCTCTATTTCATTATAATTTTTATTACCGTATAAATCCGTACATGACATAGGCTACATCATATAAAGCTGGTTACCAGACCTACAAGAATATATAATTTTCATAAATTGGAATCATTTTCAGTTCAATAGTTATAAGGTCTTGAAATCTGTCCTTTTTTTTGGCCCACTCTGTAGATTTTTAAATAGTCTGAGTACATAGTCGAACCTTTTAGACAGGCGGTAAGGTAATCTTAAAATGTTGAATCTGATACCGGTACTCTGACGAAATAATGTAAAAATGTTAAATTGTGCACCTGGCAGAAGTTTTTTCATACGTCACTGTTTAAACCAGCAAATTCACATTTTAATTACAAAATATGTGAAAAGTAACCGAAAGAAGAATAAAAATAATTTTATCTGATTTGAAATAAAACTTACTATTTTGTCGCATATAGTGTTTTGTTCTTGCCCATTCATTTCCTTCACATTTTGTTTAGGCCTATCCCATTGTTGCTGAGCATGGTATGGCATTGGATTATTTGCGAGTGTGTGATGAGGATCTACAAAACAATAACACAACTATTCAAACTTAAAAAATACAAGGTAAAGGGTAGTAATGAGACAAGGTGGTAATTTTTCTCCAGGATTTGAAATAAAATACTTGTCTCTGGTTGCATAACTACTGTACCGTTAATTCTGCTCTAAATAAAAAAAATAAGTAGTTAAAAAAACATTTCTCCTGTTCTGCTGGGACCTCTTTTTCTACTTTTATCAATGTTTCGAAAAAACCTTGACATTTGGGGGCAAAATTGGCTCGAAGGTATTTTTTATTTAAAAAAAGTGGACCATTAAGCCATTATAACCTGTTACCCTCTTCTAAATTTATTTTTCTGTTTTAATCATTACTAAATTATTTTTTTTTAAATAAAAAAACACTCCAATAAAACAAATGTTTTTTGCAATTTTACTTTTCTGCAGACTTACCATTCTTATAGCCATCACCAATGGTAGTAGGATGAATTTGTGGTTGCTGAGAGTCTACTCTCTCATGAGAAATATAACCATCATAACCAACAGTATTTAAAGAATTGCGAGTCTGAAATTAAGAACAAGATTAATTAAAGTTTAGAATTGACCGAGTTAACTCAGTTTTTTTTTTAAACATTTCAGATTTTACTCTCTAATTTCTACTCAACTAAAAATACAATAATGAATTTCAATATAAAAAAATAATCTTATATACCATTCTAGTGCAAGGTTGTTTGTATATATATATGCACTCATGACTCATTGGCTACCAATAACACGGAAGACAGCCAATCACACGTAAGTACGTTTCATGTGTC
>JAQIWE010005353.1:0-10046 GCA_034698565.1 Campodea plusiochaeta
GTTCGCAAAGTCTCATATTTTAAATATGATTGTATTTCAGGAATGATATACAGATACATTGATGCATTGAAGTGCTAATGAAAATTGATTCGAATAATACCTGATAAAATACTTTGCAAATTATAATAATATTATGATCGTAAAAGAGTATTAATGGTACTTTCTTAAGAAACCATAGAGTCGGTTGAAAACTAGTGAAAATCTCAAAACATGATGATTATACATAATAAATAATATTTATGAAAAAGTTAGATTTGAGAGTAATGCTGAAACTTTTAGGTAACTATTGTTATCATAAGAGACCATGAATATTGCTTCCGCCAAATTCGCTTTTAAATACTTTGGATGGGCTACAAACAGTATCTGAACGTTGTAATTTCAAAATTTACTAGAGAGGGCATAAGCGTTCTTTAATTGAACACATTTGCCGAAGGAGGCGTAGAGTTTGATATAATGTATATTAATAAAAATGTTTGTAGCAAATTTTATCAGTTTTTATTTCCATAGTTTCATTCCAAGATAATATACTCCACGGTATGAGAATGTAGTATTAAATTATGACGACCAGTTCCTCTGTATAATCTTCTTTTTTTTCGCACGGTATAGGCAAATATCATGTGTTTTGAAATAGGTGCGTGTTCAAGTAATTTGAGCTGAAATATTAGCTCGATGACCCGCATTTTTTTATTCCTTATTTTGTTTTTATGATGAGATGATTCCTGAAAGTCTAATTAAATTAAGACGACCAGTTTTTCTGTAGTCTTTGTTTTACTTTAATTTAAAAATCCTTAAGAGAAATTAACATGGTGAAAAATGAAAGTGGCCTTAACTTGAAAGTGAAGAAAAATATAGAAAATCTGGCTAGCTTATAACACCAACACATGTATTTTCTTCATTTAGAAAAATTTCGTTACGATTGAACTTTCTGTGTTGATGTGAGGTGGACACGTCACGTTTGTATATAAGTAGTGTATAAGACGAGGATTCGCTAAATACGCCTCAATAACGCAATGAGAAATCAATTACTGGCGCTTGATTAACATAAGAAATTTTTTGCGTCAATATCTATTTGTAAGCAATAAAAGTCAGTTTCCCACAACTCAATTTGGAAATGCTTTTAAGTACCAATAATTCCGTAAAAAGCATACGGCTTACGATACTGAGTTCTGTTGCATGAAGGCAGTCATTCTGATTAGGTGTATTCACAAAACTGTATATTCCTCACAATAACTCATATGTAGAGTACTGTATCTCGCTCTTTACAGCCTACATGTACGAATCGTCGTTCCTCTATTGCCTGTCATTACACGTCGCTTTAGGATGTAATATTTATAAGAGGAAAAAAGATTCATTGATGCTGCAATGGTCTACTTTGCGGATTATGTATTGTCAACCGTATTGTTTGGTTGAGGGAATTTTTTTGAAAAAGTGTAGCTTTTTATGGAAATTAAATGATTTTGAGGTCTGCTGAATATGATATGCTTGTTCGTATGTGATGAAAACCACAAGTTTTGTAGAAGTTTATTCAGTGTATCAGAAAAGGCAGCCTTTTTTTGTGATTGTTATAACAAATGTGTACCAATTTTTTGTTAATATACAATAGATAATAGAATGTGTATACTTGGCTTTTGATTTGAAGGAATATTAAAATTTAAAGGGAGTGCCCTACTTCCATAAATACATTTGGATGATTGTATTTCACTATTTCTTACTGATATATCTCGAATATCTAAGCAAGTGCGAATACTCATCCGATATACTGTATACACAAATAACCTGGCATTATTTCATTTTTAAGGGAAGGGACGTACTGTCCAAATTGTAAAGGTTGTTTTACACGGTTTTATTATTATATTTATCTTTGCATAATACATGTGTTACCATCGCTTCCTGCTGTGTTACGTAATAGTAACACCCTGCATTAGTGTGTAATTTCTTTATACCATTTACAGGAGTGTTCTGTGCAATTTTAACATCACCCTAAAGGAGGAGCGAGAAGCAAATAATTTTTTGTTGGCTACTCTAAAATTATAAAAAAAAATCTTTGCAATATTATATTATTACTATTATGCTATTACAGTACTGCCATAAAGAAACATTGCTCAAACTAATGACTCGATGTTAACTGACATAAAAAAACTTCTTCGTAAACTTTGAAGCCATACATACTGCAGCAGGAATGTCATTTCTTCCAACTAAAGTTAAACAAAAGACAGAGAAACAGTAGAACAAAAGTGTACAATGTTAACAATATGCAAACAGAAGAAAGGCAAGAACCGTAAAACTTCCATCAAGAAAACTCCTCTTTCTCTCCCTCTCCCATTTTCTCTCAGAACTGAGGTGAAACGAATTGGTATTTCCAGGATTTCAAAGTGGAGTAAAAAGTATATGAATCTGTAGTATTAACATTATAATATGAAATTCAAAGTAGATATTATAGGTATTTCAATATAATCAATATTTTTCTGAAATATAGAATGAATACCTATTATGAATTCTAATAATATTGCGTCCTCTTTTCTTTTTGCCGTTATTTCTGTTTATTAGCCAAAAAAAAAGAATAGTCAGCTAAATAGTATAAATAAAACAACTTTCTATGTTTATAGATTCTCTGTGTTAGCTTAAAGATGAACTTCTGTCTGTGGTTGTATACCAATTTCGTATCCTTAAAATACTCAAGGGTAATTAGTTTTAACTATACAGTAAATATACTCTTTTTATCGAAAAAAGTTATAAGTTATTAAAAATACGTTTACTGGCAATTAAAGAGTCACAACGCTTAAAAAAAATACTGTATGATGTGTTGTGTACCTTTCCGCTATTTTTCTTCCGTAAATACATAGCATCAGAATCACTAAACCACACTGATAATATTATGTTATCATACATAAGTATATGTGATTTAAAACCAGACAGTAGACAAAACTAAAATATTTAGATGTCTGAAGCTCAATAATATTCCAGAAGAAACCTTCTTTATACAGGGTGACCTAAAACACGTGGTTGAAATATAATAGAAACTGAAATGTTGAAGGTAGGAAGTTGAAATAAAACGTAGATAAAAGAGCGCCTTGTCTTCTTTCTGAAAATATATGGTTTCATGAAATCCGTAACGTATTACGTCAAACAAGGCCTCTTATATTAAATAATCCGTGGACACTGATAATAGCTGAAATTTCAGAACGTCAATGTTTTTTTTTGTTTATGTTTTTCAGCTAAGAAATGACAATACTTAAAGTAATATAAATTAATGACATTTTTGATAAAATAATATCATTCCGTTCGTACACAATAATTTTCATTTTTGTTAACTTTCTACTACTCTATCGCTTTTAATAATTATGCAGTAGTATGTTGTTGCAATATACTATGCAAAGCACATTAAGTCGAAAAGTCGCGAAAAGTAGATTTCTTCAAAAGGTCATATAGGCTGTAATAAAATATGCATGGTCATAAAACCATATATTTTCAGAAAGATAACAAGACACACTTTCATTTGTTATGTGCCTAACTGCTGAGTTCTGCATATTCGTTGGAACTCAGTTATGTGGAAACCCATAAGAATGGTCCCAGTTTCCCAGGGAGCTTGCTCAAATTTCGACTACTTATAATAGGATTGATAGAATTTAATTGTATATGAAAGAGCATAAAGAACTGTAAATATTAAGCCTAATTATATTTCAATATCTTTAAAACTCGATTCTTTACAGGTAAAAGAAGAAGAGAAAACATGAATATTTTTGCAGGTTAAAAAAGTAGAAAAAATACTGTTTTTTCTTCTTCTGTTACCTATACAAAATCGAGTTTTAAAGACATTGAAATGTAGTTAGGCTTAAAATTTGCAGTACTTCATTCCCTTTCATATACAACTTGGTGCATTAAATTTTATCAATCCTAAGTAGTCGAAATTTGAGCAAGCTCCCTTGGAAACTTGCTCCAAAAAGCATAGGGAACATTCTTATGGGTTCCCACATAGCACATAACAACACTTTCATATGCTTTTGGTTTCATTTTTCTAGCTTCAATATTTCAGAAATTATTCCACTATAAAGATGACGTGTCCCATTTTTGGCCCACCCTGTATATAGGGCAATATCTCAAATTACAACAACTCCTATTATATTATTTTTCAAAGTTCACAGCAGTAGAACTGTTGATGGTACAGCGTGAAAATCTGAAATTTCATCGATCAATTTTCTTTGTGTTTTTATTCTTATTTCTATTATTTTTATTTTATTAGCTCCGATTGGATTTACAAAAAAGAGGAAATAATCAATAAGGAATTCCAGCTGATATTGAATTCTGAAGATATTGTGATCATTTCTTCGCTTGTAATAATAAAACTTTTAAGTTTTTTTTACTATTTATATATTTATCTGCATAGCTTATAAATCTACATTAGTATATATTTTATCACAAATTTAATGAAAATTTATACCACCTTGACTATTTCACTTTCTTACAACGTACTGTAATCTACAGATCATTTTCAATCCATATAGTGTAATATAAAATGTTATTCCAAAGTTATCATAAATAAAAAGTAACTTTATTTAAAATCTGTGTTTGGCTGCCATGTGCATTGCATACATCTTGTACAAGAAAAATGATAAAAACGAGAGTAAGCAATATTTTACAATAAGCAACGCGGAAAATTGAAAAAGAAAAGACTGAATACATTTTGTACTGCTATGAAAAATAGCAGCATTAAAATTACCATCATAAAGATTTCAAATAAAAAAAAGTTTTTCACGAATTATAAATAATTCTGGATGAGAAAATAAGTTATAGTAACAAGAGAAGGATTTTTAAGAAATCTTACTATCATACGTGTAACTCACATTCATGAGTTTACGTATTAATCGTACGATGAGACTGAATACAGTACTTGACATTGTATCCAAATTGTTACAATTATTGCTGTACGGCTAAGTCAAATCAGGTCTGATACAAATTCCTGACAGTCACTTGCCCGAAGGTACTTGTTCTAGACAACCAGACAAATAGATTTGCCCGACATTTGAAATTTGCTTGACTTTTTTTTTTTAAGAAAGATACCTTAGCGTAAACTTACTTTACCAGATCTGACCTGACTAAACCTATCAACCCATATCCGGAGATTAACCTATCCAAGCCTGAAGGTTGACCTTGCCAATTCACAATATTAAGCTATATAAATGACTTCACAGATTACACAGATTTGTCGGACTCTTGGGCAAATAATCAAAACTGATGTCGGGCAAGCGGATCTATACGTTAAGTGAAACGTCGGGCAATCGATCAGATCGTGCAGTTATTGAATGCCTATTAGTGTATATCTACCACAATACTATTTCAGCATTTATATTATTTCTTTTCCCACCTTCACATATTGGAAGTCTATACTTCTAAGGCACGTGAAAAGCCGTTGAAAGTAACATTTTTATTTTATTTTTAAAACTAACTTTGTAACATATAATCCAAATTTTAGTGTACTTTGATTTTACGAGTAAATTCACAAGACCCAAGGATCCATTAAAACAGCTACTATAAATAGATTAATGATAAAAAGATCTCATGTTATAGTAAAGGATCACAGCACGTATAAAAACAACTGGCAAGCAGAGTCGTTTGTCATTTTTTTGTAGACTTTGAGGTTGAATCCTGATTAGTGTTGTATATGGAAATATCTCCATGCTTTGTTGGTAGAGTATTGATCTGTATGAGCTGTTGCACTGCCTTGGGGGAATGCAGAAGAAAGTAAACACAGATCGTAAGGGAAGATGAGAGAAGCCAATCAGAAATTACAAAGAAGAAAGAATTACCTCTATTCTTATACAGCAGGTGTATTAGGAGAGAGATGGGTTCTGGGAAATAGGATTATTTGATGGTTGTTTACGGACTTGAAATATGATCAGGTAGTAGTCGTGTTGTTATCTTCTCTATAGTGTACAGTACAGTTCATCATCGTAATATTATAATGGGCTTGAATTACACATGTATAAAAAAGTAGCTATATTGGTTAATTCCATTTAGAATAGACGGTTATTTCTTTGAAATAAAAAAACTTTCCAAGTGTACTGACATAATTATGTGACATTGCCCAAAACTGTTATGTAAAAATGATGAGAATATATTCATATGTATATGAACATTTATATAATATTAAGAAAATTATAATGAAATATTTCGAGTCTTTCCCTAATCTTTACCATTATCACCTACAGAAGGGAAAGTAGTTCTCAGTTTCTGAATATCAACGGTATACTAAACTACCTGACTCGTAAATCTTAAACGTATACTCTATATATTATTTAGTGTAATATAATAACCTTCGATATTTAAATTATCCTTACTTTCCATTGAATAGAATAATCTCAACAATACTTTTAGGCGATCTCTGGAAGTATTAGGATCATTTTAATACGAAAACAAATGAAATAAACCTTTGTTCTCATTCACTCTAATCTCTTAAAACTAAAAGATTTAAGACTTTCGTAATCGGCTTTATTACGAAACATTACTTGCTCTTATTGCTTTTGTAATTAAAAGCCCTATACATTATCCCCCTTCTTAAATCTTGAAATGTGTAAAGTACACAATTCCTTTTTAAAAGTCCCTGAACAAGAATAAACCTGTTGCTTTCCTGTTCGTAAAGTAAAACGCATTTCCTCGCACTCTGTATTACAAGCAGATCTCACTTTTGACAGTGATGGAAGATCATACTATAAAGAATTAAACGGATAGGAAGACAATAAAATGAACAAAAGAAAGACTTAAAATAGAAAATGTTGCACTTCCTCGTTCTGACGCTGTTCAGTATTTTAACAAACGTTGAGCATTTACAAGCCGTGCGTGCCATTGGTGCCAAGCAAAGAAAGTTCTGCACGTTTCACTTCAAGTATACTCCACTTTTGTTTTTAGATGACGTATTATTCTGCTAATATTTTCTAAATTAGAGCAACTTTGACAAAATAAATGGAAGAAATTTATTAATAATGAATATGTTATGTAAATTTGACTTGATATTGAGATATTTATATAATAATTATATTAGCATAACAACAAGTTGTCTAATAACAAAAGTGGAGTAGAATTGATAATCCATGTGAAACGAACTAAAGCAGTGATTTCAAAGTTTTAGAATCACGAGTCAATTCTTGGGGTGACCAGTATTAGCATATATAATGTGTCTTCAGTGCTTATGAGAGTGTTTAATTGTCTATTTTCTTCTTTTTATTCTATTATTTTCCACCAAATATAATTGTAAACTGTTAAAAACCCATTTTAGTATAATTTATTACTCGTTATTACTGGATGTCACAATACTCAGTGGAAGGAGGAGTAGACTTCGTTCATTTTACGGGAGGTTCCAGTTTATTTGAAGATTTAGATAATGCTAATTCTCAATGCAGTTTATGCATTCTGTGTTTCCTGTATAACATAGAGAGTTTCTATTGGTATAGTATCAAAACTGTTATGAAAGCTGTATATGCCTGATGTGTATTGTATTATGATCATTATCATTACTGTGGCCTGATTGCTGGTACCAACAGAACACAAAAATGATATCATCCATCAAAAATATTTTTGAAACACCACTAACAAGGCCAGTTCAAACTTGTAGGAAAGTAACCTACAGGATTGGATCAAATTATGTTCTTCCATGCCGTGACCTTTAGGAATGAATTTTGAATAACCAAAATAAAAAAACTTCATCGTTCGCAAACTTTTCTCACCAAAAAATCACGGAAATAAAACGTATTTATCGAGCGTGCAGAGAATAATGTGAACTCCCATAAACCCATTGAAGGTGTTCTATGTCGTCTTGCAGATAATTCCTTCTTTCCGTCCCGTCTACTCAATTTCTGACAATCCACCTAATCTTCCCTTCAAAGCAGCATCATCCAACAGTATAGCACTATACTATCCTGCACTATACCACTATCCCCTGCATGATAGAAATGCAAAAGAACATCATCATGTCCCTATACTCTCCCTCTCTCGCTCTATGAGACAGTAGCTCGCTATCCTCCACGGCAATGGCGGATTAAAGGTTTTGGGATTGTTACGGAAAGGGATGCGGAAAATGGAGTTTTTTGAAAACTTTTTCTGGATGATTATAGTATCATGTAGTAAAACTGATATCCATGTCAGGTTATTGCAAAATAATAATAATAAAGATGTTTTTTATTCAAAGTAGTATATAAACATATCGATCCGTGTGAACAGCGTGCCAGTTTGTCAGTTACAACTTTCCTAAATAGATTCATTTTATCTATAACTACGAATCTGTACCATTTTCGTTCTTCTTTTCCTGGTAGCATCTCAAGAGAGGTTCTCTTTAAAACACGAACAGTTTATTAACATTTCTTGACTTTACATTTCATTAAAAATCTGCCTTATCAGTAACTTTCATAGACATCTTAATAATATCACGTTACTTCATTGTTCCGCCCTTCACAGTCTATTAAGAAAAATCTTATAAATATTCTTTGCTATCTGTTTGAGTTTGCAAGATTCATTAAAATAAATTACTAACTTTCTATATTTCTTACAATACACAATCAGATGGGTCCTCTTTTTATGCACCTATAACTGTATAATAACACTTCAGACCACCCGCCCCTGCCTCCCCCTCACTCCCTCTTCTACCACCCTTGAGCTCTCTTCCTTCGTCACGCTAAGATTGAGCAAAGATTACATGACAATAATGTGGAGTGTATACAGGGAGTTAACTTCCACATGACGACAGGGACAAATTGCTCTATTATAATAATAATAGAATGTTTGCGATTGTTCTGCAGAATATTAAGAAGATTCTAGAAACTATTAGATGGTTTATTACGTTATGAAGTTCAATGAGGGTGAGATTGGAACTGAACCACATAGTGTTATGGGAGAGATCAAAGACTCACAGGGAGAATGTTGGAAACTATTAGAGTTTCAGATAGTAAAGGTCAGATTTGCGTATAGGGAGTACATTGCAAAAGTAGTTTCATGTGGGTTTGTGCGTTTCTATTACATGACCTAATTACACGGACAAAGCTGTTGAATTATTATTACGAAATAAGTTCGTATGAGTACGTATTAGATGAAACGTGTATTAAGAGTGCATTGTAATACGCGTATTACATACACAAATACTTACTGATTCTGAAAGAATAATATCTTTCGTATCTTAACTATAAGTATCGTTTTAGTGTTTTAAGGGTAACAGGGTAAAGTTGTTTAAGATAGCAAATTGTTGATATTTTCAGAGAAAATTGATTCCTGTAGTAATTTACTGTTTTTGTAATATTGCATTTTGAAACTGAAACACTGTGAGAAGGATGAATTAAATAATGTACATGATATGTTTTGTTATCCCAACTTGATCTAAACGGAAACATCTACATGTCAGTGAAAATTACAATCTTTCTTGTGACAATAAATAGGTCTGACATTTTATTCACACCTCCGAGGACACAGACGTTACGTTACATTACGTTGAATGAAGTTGCTTCTTAAATAAACACAACAGTTCGAATAAAAAGCATAGATTAAAATATCGTTATTATTTATCAGGTACGCGTATGTGTTTCCACTATTGGCTTTACAAAGTTCGAACCTTTACAAGGGTACTGCTATACTCCTAAGAAAATTGTATGAAAATATAAAAAAAATCTTCTATCCAAAGACTACTCAAACTTCAAAGTTTGGTGAATTGAATAATTTACTAGTGTTAAAGGGTTATCTGCAGCTAAACGAACATTTCTGATATATCATAATATTAGTCTTCTTGATATAAATAACTCATATTATTATTCTTACCTGACAAAAATCACTGGTTGTGGAGATATTCACCTTAGAAAATGCAAGAAAATAAGCTGTAAGGTATAGTGGAACAAGCGTGGCCCAAAACAAGACAACTGCTGATATATGAATAAAATGATTAATTTGCATTACTTTTAAGTCTGTTTGCCTACTATACTTAATAGATATGTGATGTGATATGTGTTTTTCAGCGAATAATTTGCATATTTTCGCAAGGCAGCGAAATTAAGCAGGTCGATTTGTGCTACCTT
>JAQIWE010005354.1:0-10045 GCA_034698565.1 Campodea plusiochaeta
CTGAGATATTAACAAAGATTTTGTTTCATTTGTGGATTTACTGATGAACCTTTATATAGTGCTTCCAATATCTTACCTGTAAGTAGCTGACTATCACTAACACACCTTGCCTCAAAGAGACCTACGAAACACTTGATGACTTCAAGTAGGGAGGCAAGGTTACCTAGTTTCTATTCCTCAATACATATGTCTTTCTAACAGATGGAATTGGAATGTAGTAGTGTCTGTGATATTGTAGATGATATGATTTGCTTTATTGTGGATGGTAGTTATATATGTTTGGAATAATATGTTTAAGTTGAAGCATAGTTAGATTTTAATAGTCTATTATGCTTGGTTTCATATATGGAAGTTACTGAACCTCAAAGAGAGCGTGCCCACTTTACTTCTGCATTAAAGAAGTGTTCTCTATAGGGCTCTCTTCCACATTGACAATAATCTTACGCTACAAGTGAGAATGCTCTCTCAGAGGTGTCTGAGCTTCTGTAATTGAAACCAAGATCTTTAAATTACTGACTGGATACTTTGGGATCATCTGATGTTAACAAAATTTAAAGCTGATGTACAAAATACATTACTAACTAGTAATAAGAGTATAAGACATACAAAGTGGTTCAAATCATGTCTATATTTCAGGGATAAATGTTACGTAGTTTGAGATCTTAACAATATTATTTATTTAGCTTTCATACAATCAAATTTTCTATTTTTGTTTCTTAACAGTCTGTATTACAGTCATTTAGAAATAACATAGATTAAAATAAGATAAAGTATTTTCAAGATTTTAATTGAAAGAAATAATTGGCCTACCTGTACTAAGGGAAACATGATTGTAATTCATGGGATCATAACAATTTTATACAAGTTGTTATAGATGAACAGTATATTTTTAAAATGGGTTGTGCATAGAAATATGCCTGTTTGTGTACTAACAGCAAAATAAATTGAAATGAGATCATGAATTTGCATAATGTATTGTCAGCATGTTTTTCAGAAAGCTGTTGTGTGATCTAAATAGTAAGTATGGCTAACCTAAATGCAAAGTTTATATTGCCACATTACATCATTGCAAATGAATACAAGTGTGCATGAAAGATATGAAATATGAATGAATCAAGCTGAAGCATGTTAGCATAATCATTTACATTAATGTAACATTGAATTTAAGCTAAAGATATTTTAGGAAGTCACTTTATATTGGGAAAATTTATTTTCATTTTTGATACATGACAATCAACTTAGGTACCTAATTTAAAACATTGCTTAGAATTTTACTGTAATTCCTAAACAACACTCATTGCATAACTTACAAGACATCGGTTTAGTTCATCTAGAATTTAGGTTAAGTCACATTATATTTAGTTTATTAGTCATGTCATATTAGATGACCTAAGATGATAAAATAGTAAATAGTTGGTGTTCACAGATTAAAGATGTCACTGTTCCAAGTTTCTGAGAAG
Source organism: Campodea plusiochaeta (assembly GCA_034698565.1). Taxonomy (NCBI): domain Eukaryota; kingdom Metazoa; phylum Arthropoda; class Diplura; order Rhabdura; family Campodeidae; genus Campodea; species Campodea plusiochaeta. The sequence continues at coordinate 1,461 of JAQIWE010005354.1, forward strand.
TTAAATAAAAAAAACATTAATCATAAATGGCAATTCTTCTTTACAATAAATAAAATATTTTCACTTCTACTCTTTATTTACAATCACTAAAATAGATTTTCCTAAGTTGCCTTAAATTGATCTAAGGATTGATTGCACCAATAAAGCTTTACTTTACCATTTTATTAGACAATCACTCCTTCATTGATAACCACTTATAAGTTGAGAAGAACTTGCTTACACTATTAAATGATGCAGAAGAATATGGAAGAGAGGTATCTTTAATCTGTGCATCACAATAAAGCAAATAATATGAATCTTTTGTACTGCATTATTCTGTCATTCCATTCTGTCTTTGTTTTGTTATTGGAACTGACGTTTGTTATTTGTGTTTTAGGTTGGTTCAGATCCCTGCCTGCATATGCCACTTAGGATGTGATGTTGAACTGTGCATGCAAATAGTGGCTGTATCTGTAGATAATATATCCCCTCCCTCCTTGTATCCTTTGTACTCCTCTTTTCACAATGTCCCTATGTGTCCTTTTTATTTATCAAGAAGAAGCTTTTTTAAGATGCACCAGCGTCAATATACATTGTAAGTTTTTGGTTTTAGTTGCAGTTATTTTTAGTTTTTTTGCTTCAATGCAAATTATTGTTTAGCTTAATGCTTTTTTTTTCAAAAGTATGTTCTAAAATCCACTAAATATTTCATTGGCATTCAAAATCACAAAATAAGGACGTGCTTATTGCTTGCTTTTCACTATGCCAAGGTTTTTATTGTCTTCATTATGAAAAGTACTGGTTTATAGCTAGCTTGCTGGTATAAGATTCAAACGGGTCATCCAGAAAAACCCAATACTGTATGTAAGCTTGTTACTTTTTTTAATTCAAAGAAGTTACAAAAGGGATGTTTTGATCTTATACCAGAGCATCATCTATATTTTATGCCTGCCTCAGTTAACTAGAAAATTATAATATATTTACTTGAAGTTTCCTTGTCTGTAATATTACATTTGCTTAAGATTCAGTCTTGGTATTTCCAGTCAAAAACCACTATTTTCGGATAAGTTTTCTCTAAAACCACTTAAGTTGTAAATCAAAACTTTTAACCAAGAAATTATTTGTGATTTTCTCTAAAGGGTGCTTCTGTAAATTTTCATATTTATCATTTTTAAATGTGTTTAAAAAAAAATCCTGAACTTTCTTCTAAAAATCGCTTTCGGATAAGTTTTGTCCTTCACCGTAGCAAATAATGTAATAATATTTTACACACTACTGCATACTAACAAGGTAGAGATTACTTCTTCCCGATTTCCGTTAAATTGCTCTAATAGCGAGTAAATAATTAAAAACTAACTTTTCCTTGCCTCAGTCTCATTCACTGCAGTAGCACCCATAATGCTGGCGCTGCGAGAGAATCAGCAAAGGAAGTGGTAGCTGGTAGCGCCTCGCAGGAGTGGGAGCGTGGAACTACGAAATACTAAGACTGAATCTTAAGGAAGAACATTTAATTAAGTACTATGCTAATTTGGTGAATCTCTACGGATTTATGCTTTCTACAATGTCTGTTCAAAATCAAAAATAAATGTTAGGCTATGTAAACTTACAGAAATTTGTCTTTAATAAGAAAAAGTTGTATAATTATACAATACAATAAATATACTGAAATAATTACTAGCCTTATAACATCTAGCCAAACTGAAAATTTTAAGAGATTCATCAGTTCTATTACTCATTTCACTATCATTGAATCCAACTACCAGTATATACATGTTAAAACATTTCAAGTAACAAAATGTAAATTTTGTAACTTAAATTTAATGCCTATTTATGTTTTTGTTTTACAAAAAAACAAATGAAGCTACAAAAATTAAATACCTTTGAAGTGGTGTAATCTGTATTTAGCAAATCATCTACTAGAAAAACCACTGTTTCTCTAAAAAAAAATTTGGAAGTTTTTAATTGTTACAAATTGCAATCAATGGTTTATAAAGATGTTTATGAGAGGAAAACGAGATGTTTTTGGCTCACTTTGGGAGAGACTGATGGAAGGTCTCATGTGAAACACAATGAAAGTAGCTAAGTCTATTAATCACTTCACTTTTCACTAATAATAGACTAAGTAGCTACTTTCATTGTGTTTCACATGACACCTTCTATCAGTCTTCCAAGGTGAGCTAAAAACAACTCCTTTTCCTCTCATAAACATGTCCATGCTCCCTTCCAATTGAACTTCAATTAGAGTTTATAGAACTATATGAAGTAATTGACAATATTATAATATTTCCTCTTCCCTTTTCAGTCCACGGCCCTGGACAAAGGTGTAAACTTCTTCCCCCGTCACAGAGGTGCTTATTCCAAAGAATCTTCCATATCAAACGGTGATTCAAATGTTTGTTTCGCTATCACTCGACAACAACAATTCTAAAACTTTTATTTTTTTAATCACATTGTTTTCGGGACCACTTTTTATGTTTGTGATTATATTGTTACCGTAATATAGGGGATGTTTTTTAAATTTTATTTAGGAAATAAGTGTACACTGCCATGTTACCATTAGTTTAATGTTGGAAATGAATTGCAAATAGATTATTGAAAGTTTTAGTTACAATATTGCTCCTTTTCAGTTTTCATAAAGTTTGCTTGACACAGAATTATGCAAAGTGTTACTAAAACTATGAACATTTAATTTCAATATTTGTAGATAAAATTTATTTCTTAAGACAGCAATGTCCATGACGAAAATGAAGAATATGCAAATTTGTAGTGTCCTTATATTGTCTAAAATACTAGAATTAAAAAAAAGAAATTAAATATTTTTATGTGACTGGTTCATAAGCAATTATAATGAACACATTACATCATGTATTATTTTTATTTGTGAATTTATGGAGTTACGAAATTGTGATTTGCTTTGCATTTCCACCATAAAAAAGTCAAGCTTTTGTATATATAAAGTATCCTGTACCAGGAAATTTTTGCCATCATATGTGATGCATATATTAGTCATAGTTTTATGTAATGTGTTATTTTAAAGGATTTTAAATGCTAATAAAGTAAATTTTAAGGTTGAAAAAGCATTTTATTTATATAATAGAAAAACAGAATATTTAAACAGTAATGTTTCTTGCTGTCTTGTCAGCTGCCTTAAGTGCAATGAGGTTCTTGAGTTTCTTAACACGAAGTCTTGACCAGATGAAATGATCATTCAATCCCAAGATCTGAGCAGTTGCTATGGCAGCAGATTCTGGGTACATTACAGTGGTGCAACCAAGACCTACGGAAGAAATGGAATACACTATTAATAATAATCTTGAGCTGACTCAAAGTTAAATGGCCTAATTTAAATTGCTTTAATTTGAAGAAACCATTACTGACTTACAAACTGAAAAATATTTGAGATTAAAACCTCAATTATGAAGTGTGAATGTAAATAATAACTCAACAATGGGGTAGAAATTTTTATTTGCAAGGTTAAACTCTGAAAATTAATGGACTCAAAAGTGGTTAAAATTCTGAATCAACGAATATACAGGGTGGCCCAAAAGTAATTGTTTCTACTTTCAATCAGCAATATCTCAAAAACTCTTTGACGTAGACACCTGAAACTACCGACAAATTAAAGTTCTATCAATGTTCTTTCCAACAATACATGGGCTGTTAGATCAGATACGACATATTCGTAACCATGACCAGCTTATGAAAAATAAAAGTTGTAAAATGAGGGAAAGTGAATTTTTTTTTTATTAAAAATATTCCAGAGTGTATTTTTGCTTTTACATGTATAACTTTACCTCGTAAAGGCTTGAAAATAGCATAGCAACGGAAAAATTTTGTTTGTTGTTGTCTTAAGAAACAGAATATGAAGGACAGAAAACTTTCTACGTGGGATGAATTTAATCAAAATTAGACTTCAACATCATTTCAAGGTAGAGAAATTTATTGAGTGGTGTGATAGATTAAGAAGTTCACCATGTTGAACTTCTCAATGCAAAAATAAAACTGTTATCTTATTTCATTATAATCCATGAAAAAAAAAATCTCATTTTACAACTTTTATTTTTGACACTTTTTTGTAAATGACCATGGTAACAGCCCATGTATTGTTGAAAAGAGAATTGACAGAGCTTTAATTTGGTGGTAGAATCAGGTCTGTAGGTCACACAGTTTTTGAGATATTGCTTCTTGAAAATAGAACCAAATACTTTTGGGCCACCCTGTATATATGGTACTCTATATTTGCAAAACTAGAATAATGTGGCATGTCAATAATCCATTAAATAGTAAATATTTTAACTTGAAACAATAAAGGTAGTTCAGGAATTTTTCAAATAATTATGATGCACTCCAACAAAATTCTTTTAAAACAGTAAGATTATGTAAGAACGTAACTTTTCATATAAATACAGTATACAATGTATATCTTACCAGAAGGCACATTGATAGATGACCATAGATCGATGCTGGCATTATCCATTTTGATAGGTGGACAGTTGATAACTGGATAAGCAGAGTTAGCTGAGAGAACTGGTCCTAAACCATTACTACGACCAGCTACAGCAATAAATACACTAGGAACACCAGACCCTATGGGAGGAACAGAAGAAAGGAATTTAGTTAAAAAAATACTACTATCCTCATAGTTTGATTAAACATTGCTTTAATTCTTCAAAATGGATTGATGTTTACATTTGATAAAGATAACAACCTATGTCTAATGAAGCTGCATTATTGCACTGCTGATTTGATTTACAGTTTAACATTTTAAAACAAATTATACAGGATACTAACAAAGAAAAACTTGTGAATGAAAGTGTCAATAAAAAATTTAAGTTGACATCCCAAGGTTCCTACACTATTTTTCAATTCAAATTCCCTGACTTTTCCAGGTTTTCCCTGACTCATTAGATATTTTTTCCATGACCTTTAGCGTTGCTTTACAGGAATTTTTCATTAAAAATTTTGATAATGTTTTTGGTTATAACAGACATCTTTTTAGAACAACAATTATTTTTTAAGCAATTTTTAAATTTTAGAATCAGAGGAATAGGACCCCCCTTATATGATTTTTTGATTATCCAGCTAGAACAAACCGGGACGAAGAAAATTTTTACAATTTATTATTGTTGTAGGCTGAAACATTGTAGAATTTTTTTTTCATTGAGGGAAACTATAAATTTTTAAACAGTTTGAGAACATTTTCAATAAAAAATGCTACAATTTCCATTTTTTTTGCTTTTTAAAAAAAGTTTTGAAAGTAAAAACCCAGAAGGAACCATGGCTGCCCCCTGACCCTACCTGATACCCAAAACAACTACACCCGTCATTACTAGTTATGTAGACTTACTAGCATCAATAAAATTATCGATGGAAAGAGTTACAATATATCAATAAATAATTATGGAATATGATAAGAGAAAGTTAAAATTGCGAGGGCGAAACCCGAGCGGCGAGAAATTGGTTAACTAGTTCTTATAAAAATGCATATTTTTACATATATTAAAAGCAGTAAACTTTCCCTAACCATTTCATAATTTTTCCCTGACTTTCGTCAAAATTTAGTAATTTTCCCTGACATTTTACTTCAATATTCAATTCCCTGACTTTTCCAGGTTTTCCATGACCTGTAGGAACCCTGCATCCTATACCTGGAAACGAACATTTCATTGGTATTTCGAAAACAAAAATGAAGTTGATACGCTCATGATTAAAATATTTACAAGCTTGAAACAGACACCTTTTTAAAAATTTTAAAAAACATCACAATTCAAAAATTATGTACTGTTAGCACATACTGAAAAACGGTAGAATAATTCATAACAGATTTTTGGATTTGAAAGTTCTCTTCATTAACCTTTTCTACAGATATAAACAAAATTATAAAATTTCCTAGTTACTACACTACTACGTTTCATTACCTAAAAAATGGAGCCATTAACAAATAAAACCTAAACTTTCTGTTTACCTTCATATTGTGCAAGAATGCTGAGTGTTTCTTCTGTAGTCTTATGAGCTGAAGTTACTCTGAGTTGTGATGGAACTCCCAATTCAGTAAGATGTTTAGCAATCTTCTTACAGTGATCCATATCAGTAGCTGAACCCATCAGAATAACAGCCTATACAGGAGAACAAAAAATGAAATTAGAATTGGTCAGAAAATTAAGAATTTTACATTTATCAATGGAACTCTTTCATCATCACATTTTAAGTTAAGAAATTGTGTGATAAAATCATATGAGACACCTTGTTTATCTTTCTTTTTAGTTTACAGTATTTATTTGTTTAATTTTTTTCCAAATAAATTCTTGATTTCTATTAAAATGACTATAGTAAAAAGTCATTTCCTCAAAATCACATAATAAATAAAAGAGTTTTATAAATTGATGAAAATTAAACTTTGAATGTTCTTTGACCATATTTTCACACATAAACCATCATTTTAAGACAAGGACTCTGGAATTTTAAGCCCACACCACAGAGTAAAAGTTTTAAGAATGGCAAATCAGAAATGTTTCAAAACTTGACAAATTCGAGATCTTTAGACAAAGTTAACTTTTTCTTTTTGTTTATTGCTCAAAGAAACACCTGGGACAATATCCTGTCTATTATTATTTATTTCAATTATTGCTCATCAATGTAAATAGTGCAAAACTAACCTGTCCCTTAGGTGCAGGAGTGAGCAGATCTAACTTGCTGGCAATCCATTGGAAGTTAGACTTAACCATTTCCAATGCTTCTGGAGTGACTTCCTTCAAGTTACGATAAACCTGCTTATCCTTCATTAAACGCTTGTCACCAGATGGCCACAGACGCCAGGAGTCACTGTCAACTACATCACCTACACATATGTCACCTATTGCATGGAAGGAAAATATTGGAAATTAGTGGATTTGTTATGGCAGAAGAATTTGAATTAATATTTTGTAAAAATTAAATTTACATTGTGAGATTTCCTTTGAATTAAATAGTAAATTACTCAGAATAATACTTCAACATAATGTGTTAAAGGAGAATTTGAATATTATTGTAAAACATAATAAGTTGAAGTGTAATTTTAACTAATTAAACACTATAATTTATCTCATTTATGGTATTATAGGTTACCGGTACTGTATTTTACATCTTGAAAACATTTTAGAAATCCATCACTGATGTAGACCTATCACATTATAATTTGGAGGATTCAAAATTACAGTAAATCAGAATATTACAAGACATTATTAGATACTGGTCTAAACACTATTTATTTCTTCAAGACAAAATACCTTTTGGGGTGAATTTCCAGTAAAAGAAAGAAATCAAATGTATAGGCTATTGTCAATTATAAATAAATTCTGATAAGATTTAAAATAATGAGTAATCAAATTACAAAACCTGTTTCACATATAACAGATCTTTTTGTTGAGATCCCAGAACAATATAAAATTTACAGTGAATGATTTAATTCATAATCTCAAAACTAAGAATTATATGTTAGCTCCAAACAAAAGATGTATCTTAATTCTATAAGCGGATACAGAATATTAAATGTTCAAGTTGTATGTCTTTACCATTATTATCAACTCCGAATTCAATCTTCATATCAATGAGTGCACAGTCTAGTGATGCCCATGCTTTCTCCAGTACTTCAAACACGGCAATAGTTGTTTCTCTCATGATATCAACTTCATCCTTGCCAATAGTTACCTTACCAACCTTTACTTCATGTGCAATTATCTGCTCTTCAGACCATTGGGGGTCATGGTTAGCATCATCCTATCAGGGGAAAATGGAGTAAGGAATTATTACTATAAATGTATAATAAACATGACTGGCTGGTTATAGTGATTTATTCACTATCTTTCTTTACTTATTCCATAAAAAAAATCAGGCATGCCATGTACTCAAAATTATTTTCCACTCAGCATTGAAAAATTTTGTTTGTTATTGTAGACACTTTCCATATTACTGATGTTGCTATTCTGAAAACTACTTACAAGTTTAGAGTCAGTAATTTAAACTTCATTATTTCTACATTCCCTAGAAAACTTTAACAAAATAGTAATCACTGTCATTATGTTTCTTTTTCTCGGCAAGCATCCTTTGCAACTTATAACATAAACATATATACATACACAAACCTCATTGCAAGGAGTGAAATTTAGAGAAATGACCGTGATTGTTTTGAACATTATTCAAAATTTGTTCAAGATACCTACATGAGAAAAAATTTGACGAAATTTAACTTGTGGACTGATTAAAAGTTCATATTTTTTTTAATCAAACTTTTAGAGTTGCAAACTTATAACTGAACATTCTAACTTTATTTATATAGGTCTATCACTGTAATATACCAGTATACTACACAATTTTTTTATCATTGTAAAATTTAAGATAGGTATTTTCTATAAATTAGACAGCAGAGTTTGCAAAGTTATTTAATAATTTTTTAGAGAACGGATTCAACTGGTAATTTCAAAGTACTTGAAAGACTGAAATTTCCCAAGAAGTTATACAGGTTCACAGAGGCGTCATTTAGGGGGGGCAGGGGGGGGCCATGGCCCCCCCCCAGAGGTTTGACTTTTGAGAAAATTAAGAAAAAGAATGCAAAAAAATAATAAAAAAAA
>JAQIWE010005355.1:0-10043 GCA_034698565.1 Campodea plusiochaeta
CACCTAATTTTGATGTTGATGATAATGATTCTAATGATGCCATCGATTTAAATGCTCTTTTTGAGCATACCAGCACAGGTACATATCCGTCAACATCTCGCCAGTCATCGGAAGATAATGAATGGCGACGGGAATTAGATTCATATTTTGCAGAAAAGAGAGCGGCTTTTGATGAAGACATCTTAAAATGGTGGTTTGTAAATGGCAGACGTTTCCCTTGTCTGCAGAAAATGGCTCGTGATTTTTTAAGCATACCTGCCACGTCTGTGCCGTCCGAGAGACTGTTTTCACGGGCATCATTGGTGATACGAAAACATAGAAACAGACTAAATGACGAATCTGCGCGCATACTTCTGTGCTTAAATTCTTGGTATACGTCTAATATTGCCTCGCGTATTACAACTAAAAAAAGTGTTTAATTGTTTTTCAACTGTTTTCAGTTTTGTTTTCAGTGTTATCAGTTCTATCTTGTGTGTATGACATGTAGTTGTTTGTTTATTTGTAAAGAGTCATGAAAATTGAAAATGTTCCATTCTGGCTGTATTTCTATATTAAAGGGAACAAACAAACATGCAGAGTAGTTTATGTATATATTGAGTTGTTTTCAATTTTTTCATTTGCATTTAACTTTCACACGACATAAGTCTGAGAATATACTTTCATTAAGCAGTTATTGATATCAATAATAAATTCTTAGTTATTCAGTTTGTGAAAATTATTTGATTCTCCCCATATAAGTTTAAAAAAGTACTTACTTAAGAACTTAACATAAAAATATCTATATTAATTTTGGCTATTGACAATGCTCACTTAAAGCGTACTAGGGTAGTCGCCAACTCGCCGTCGACATCGACTTTTTTTATTTTTGATCCTTCAATGAATCTAAACAACGTCACAAAGTTTGAAAAGAATTGTCCCAGTAGTATTTGAGAATTTAATTTTTATAGATCTCTAAAATCCTATACTGAATATGCTGGTGAACAAATCTATCCCCCCGCACGTTGAAGTATAGGATTTTAGCGACCTACAAAAAATAGTCATTAAAAAACTAATACTTTCAACTTCGATTATTTTCAACATTTATGTAGTGTTTTAGATTCATAAGATTCGATTTTTTTTTTTGTAAAATTTCGAATTTCTGTGATCAAAAAATAAAGAAGTTGAATTCTGATGACGTCATGCTGAACATTATCAACAACTATTAACATTTAAAAGCGACTGGAATTTTATTTCTCCTCACCAAAAATCTTAACGTAAAAGTGTATGTAATATTATTAATAATAATAATATAAACTACAATACAATGGTTTTGACGTAGCAACACATGTTCGAGTCTTCGTGATATACACTACGCTAAAAATATATAAAATAAATATATAATGAAAGTAGAAGTATCTAACTGCTATAATTATAGAAACTCCAACTTGGCATAAATTTCACCAGTCGATGCTTATTTCTTATTTTCTTAGTTTTGCTGGACCTATTCTTCCGCCCCTGGGGCTGTTGAGAGGCGGTTTCCGGTAGGCTGCGTGACCCAAAAAATGTTCCTTAATCCCATCTAACCCGGTGTCCCAGTTTGAAGACTATTAATGATCAGCGAATTTCTTGAAGTTCAGAACTAATTTATTCTGTATCTAAATAAAATGAGGCAGCATGAACTCAATAATATCAAATGAATAATGATATCAGCTCTAATATTAAGAATGTTATTTTCATTTGACGAAATCTATAATTCACAATTCTATATATTACAATACGTTTTTCAAATGTCAATTATTATATTACTGAAAACCAAACATCTATCTAATACTGGTTTTTCGAGACTCTCGAAAATTTCGAGAGTCTACTATTAAGAGTCTCCTCTCATCGAGATTTTCAAACGCTGACTCTCGTCTCGTCTCGAAATGTCAAGACGAGAAATGAGGAGAATCTCGTATTGAATTTCGAGACGAAGAGAGGAGAGTCTCGAAAGTTTTAAACTCTTGTCCGTCAATAGTGAAAACTTCATATTTTGAATCATTTTAACTGATATTCTAATAACATTTTTTAACAATATTTTAGTGTTTTTTATTACAATTTAAAATTTACTTTTTAATGTATTATATTGGTTAGGTTGAATATTGAAATACTTCAACATGAATAATCACAATAATTACCGTATATTAAATTATTTCAGGCAGTCGAAACTACGAATTTTCTGAAGTGAAAGTGAATGTCTTGAGTAATAATATTATTATTTTGAAAAATAATTTTTTTTTTTTTTATCAAAATTCACTTTTCAATATACATTTTGCTTAAATATACTTTATTCAACTTGCAAAATGACTATTTTATACATAAAGGAACAACTTTAATACTGTATATTTTAAAAAGTTTCAGTTACATAATTCGATTTTTTTTAATTACTTTATATTCAGACGACAGGGATGTTTTCTTTTGGTAAATTCTTATACTATCTATTGCGGAAAATCTTCTAGAAAGTTCTACGTTATTCATCTCAAATATATTGGCAAATAAAAATAATTTCAACCATTATTTTTATATAGCAATATAATTAACTTTTAATATTTTTTTCAATATTATACATTTCAACAGGAAATGGGCATAATTATACATATATATACATTTAGAAATCATATAAAATTTAGATTATATTTCCCTTTTTTTTCTTAGGGACGCCAAATTTGACTGTCAGGGTATAAAGCTCTTTTATTTATTAAATATAAATGTTAATTATTAAATAGTAAATTCGCTTAATTATGAACCTTGCTGACTCTTATTAATAACATTGTAAACTTGGACGATTAAACTTTGATCTTAGAATTAGTCCTTCTTTTGATTTTGGTCTGTTATTACGTTGCTAAGGACTTTGTTTGTAATTAGGTCAGAAAAGAGAATACAATATGCTATGAAGGATATAGGACGTCTGTTTTTTAAATGTGAGCGGAATTATTGAACATCAGAATTCCAATACCCGGGAAATACTCGAATCCATTTGAAACTATTCTCATGAGTATCCCGTTGCTTTCTTCTATGATTATATATACAAATCCTGCAGGTAATGTTAATATTTAGTCATTTAAAGACGATTAATTTATTGTGTACTTTGTACATTGAAATATTGCTCACGCTTCCATTGTAAGACGATCCAAAGTATATTTGTCTAGTTGCAGAAAAGATAAAACAGGAATTTCCTGAAATGTATGGAACGAACTATTCAAGACCTTAGAGACCATTCGATATCACGTTACTTGATTGATTATAAATATTGCACGGTTCATCTTAAATGCGGTGAATGTCAAGTGCTATTTAATATTATGTAATTATATTAGTCATTCAAAAAGACATCTTTACAAGGGCCCTATTATCTCGTCTTTAAAAGTTAAATTTTTTCCTTGCAATTTTTAAATACAACTAATCCTCATATAACATTAAATTTTGCTAAATATATAGTATAACAATACGAGTTCTTTGGTTTCTAAAGTGGATTTGGGGACCCAATATTCATAACATAATAAAAATGAAGAAACCTTTGTGTTTCATGGGACCTTTATTTTAATTTAAAAATGAAAAAATCTTATGGAAATAAAATTTGGAAAATATTTTTTCTCAACTTGGGGCCCCTTCGGTCCGGAGACGGCTGCCCCATCGGTCACTACGGCCCTGGCTCAAGGGGGGGGGGGGGTTGTTCCGTGGATTAGAAATACGAACAAAAACAGAGTAGTAAACAAGTTCTCCCAAGGGTCGGGGTGTTATAACGGCGGTACAAAATGTGTCACCTTTCACTAACGCCTAATCCGGAAATTCCCAACTTAAAATGTTTTCCTTAAATAAAAAATTAATTATTTAATTATAGAAATAATTTGACAAAAAATATTTTTATGTGAAAGGATATATTATTTAATTAAAATGCGCGAAAACACCATGTCCGTAGCTCCAGCGGTTCTCATTTTACGGAAGATGTAATGTGGGTTACCTGCTTTCAGAGATTGGCTGAAATCGGACTTCGGGTTTATGGGTGAAAGAGTCTTAAGTTTAATAATATATTTCTTACCCATGAGTAGTTTGTGTGATATTGTGTTGTAAATGTGGAAGATAGAAAGTGTTATTCATTGCAGGAGGTACACAAATGGAACGTACAAGAGGATTGTAACCATACACACCAAGGTCCCCTGAGGAAAGAAACAGCACAATATACAAATTGGTAGGATTTCATTCAGAATGGATAAGTTCAACAGATTTATAAAATACAAAGTCAGTGTTGGTATATTATACAGGGTGGCGCATAAGTAATGACCTAATTTTAAAAATGATAATACTATTTATTTAATAGTCAAATTTAGTTAATTTGAACAATAAAATAGAGAATCAAGAAATTTATTGACATTCTTTTTGGAAAACTGTGACTTTAAATAAATGTTTTCTGTTTTGCAAAAAAAAAAATTGCAAAAATATTTCACTAAAAAATTTAATTCATAGCACAAAAACTACTCCATGGTAGTGAATAATGTTCTATTGAAGAACAGTATACATTTTGAAGACTTTAACTTCAAAAATAAAATAATTACACAACTGTGAAGTAATATTAAATATAAGTAAAAATATTGGAGAAAGTCCCGTATTTGCGAAAGCAAAAGCAGACAATATTTAAGTTGTAATTTTCCTAAAATAATGTCAATAAATTTCTTGATTTTCAATTTTATTCTCTTCTTCAAATTTGGTTAAAATAATAAAATTGATTAATAAATAAATAAACTATTAACTATTTATATTAGGTCATTACAGATGCACCATCCTGTATAACTAGCCTATATAAAGGGGTTTTGAGAAAATTTCTATTCTGAAATGATACAGAATTGATCTGGCACAATAAGTGATAATATCTGTCAGCATATAATTACAACTAATAATTGTAGGACTAGATTTACTGGAGATTTGTTAAAAAAATTGTCCAGGCAAGTCAAAATGAAAGTTTGATAAATTCAAATTTGAAATAGGTAATCAATGTGATCTGATTAGGATTAAACTTCACAATCAAAGCTTTTCAGTTTGTATGGTAGGCTTATTTAGAATATTTTCTTAAATATTTGTAATATGCTAAAAATAATTTTTCTAAGCCTTTGGTAGTATTATTGTTTATGAGAACTTTAGTTCATAGTCAACTTTTTCTTCTGTAACTTATTAATTATAATGAAGCATAGAATACTTTAAGTGTGTCAAGATACGCACAATATTTACAAAGAATGTGAAACACTTTAAATGCTCCTTGGCTCAATGCCATAATATGATTGGAAAAAAACAGGGAAGTGACATCTTGTTATTTTTAATATCTTACACCAATGAGAAAACTTAAAATCATTTGATAGGTATCAGTAAAGTTATGTTCAATAAAAAGATATGTGGTGAGGAATTTCATTGCTCTTTGTATGACTTATCACTTTTGATACGTTTTTGATACCTATCTTCCAGGTATCTTCTATGTGTTATTTTTGTTAGGAATATTACTATGATAAAGTATCATACAGCTAACCATAAGTGATTATTATACTCATTTTTTAAACATACAAATTGCACAAATTTTAAACTTCATTTGCGCTGTAGTTGAATTTCACAAGTTTTTCTACTTATGCTTGGTTATTTGCTACACATTGGCCAATTTCATTTATTTGACAATAAAGTATTTCATTGGCAAACTTATGAACCAACAGTTTTAAAAAAAGTGAAAATGTTTCTGACAAATAATTCTGTAAACAATAATTATGCACTAATATATATCTATAAAAATCAACATGATATCAAAACTATTCTATTGTACAGCCTACTAACATGTTCACACAGAATCATCCAAAAATTACAAATTGAAAAAAAAAAAAATACAAAACAGATGATATATTATAATAAGCATGCAGCATGTTTTTTCCCATCCAGTTTTCCCCCATGCTTAAGTAATTATCCAATTATCTGTAAAATCTCACATCTGAATCTGCACCAAACCATGATGGCACTTCACCCACACACATACAAATAATCTCTGAGTTGGAAATGTAATTTGGCACCTTCATGATATCTACAGAGGCATTATGCCCAATTTATATAACTTACTATTCCACACTTGTTCAAGAAGTCCAAATCGTTTGAAATGCTTTTTTCCACAACAATGAATCTTTGCTTGATGGCATGAATTGAGAAGAAGGGTACACAGACAGCAGAAATGAGAAGCACCACTGAAAGAATGAAGCACCTGTGAGGTAAGGAAATTTATGGGGTTTTGCTACAATAATTCTTTCTGCATTAATATGATGGTTCCTCTTTGGCAGATGCATATTTGGCTACTACAGTTTCACATTATTAGGGTTATCATACACCATCAATTTCAAAAATGGAGCCCACCTGACAACTGGTAAAACAACATTCACATTCCTTTTAAATTTATTAACTGAACTTTTAATTTGGCATAGGCCTAAGCTGGGAGTACAATGATAATCGAGGCCCCCG
Organism: Campodea plusiochaeta; assembly: GCA_034698565.1. Lineage (NCBI taxonomy): Eukaryota > Metazoa > Arthropoda > Diplura > Rhabdura > Campodeidae > Campodea > Campodea plusiochaeta. The sequence goes on from JAQIWE010005355.1 coordinate 6,496, forward strand.
ATCTTCCAAGAATGGAGATTGACCTACCCGAGAATGGAGATTGACTTAATCTAACCTGACTAAACCTAACCTAACCTAATAACCTTAGTTTTATTAATTTGGTGCACACCAGCCAGTTCCGGGGCCTCGATTACCATTGTAATCCCCCTAAGCCTATAATAGTATATTAAAATTATATATATAAGTACTTAATAGTAACAAAAAAAGTTGCAAAAATAAAAAATTGACCATCAATCCTTAGTCCTAGCCTACAATATTTTTTTCTGTAACTTCTATATTGTCCAGTTTTTATTCAAAAAAGTATTATTTGTTATGTGAACCCTGATAAATGAGGCAGAGTGCCAAATGAAAAGGAATGCTCATGCTTTGGGTGGTAAAAAGGTCTTTCCCTCATTTTTCATATGTTCTGCTACATTTCGTATCATGTATGATTGCCAAATAGTATACTTGAATACATATTAAGACAGAGTTGTATGTTACAGTTTGTAAGGCAAATTCATTGTAATGTGTACTCAGTTTGTGAAGTATGTTTCCTTTACATATATCATTTATTGTGCAATTGTCTATACTGGTACACAAATGTGGATTCTTAAATGAAATTGGAAGTAAAGGTACCATACCATAACTTTAAATTTATGATAGAATTACAATCAGTTTATTTTATGATTCCTTGATAACCAGCCTTTCCTATTTAATTCTTACCTACAGCAAGACAATATTACTAGCTATTCCTTCAGCAGTATTAACGGAGTTCTGAAACATACTAAAATTATCCAATAACATTAGGCTATATTATTCTTTACAATATTTTAATCCACTAGACAAAATTTCGTTTTTCTATGCTGCCTCTTACTTTCACAGATATTGCTCTTCTAACTTTGTACTTGTGACGTTATCTTCCTAAAATTTACGTAGCAGAGAGGTTTTTGTGCTATTAAGAGAGTTCTGAAGATAAAATTGTACTTTGTAGCTAGATCTATTGTTTCACCAAACAATTTTTCCATTATACTGTAGTTGATGTATTATCACAGTTTTCTTCCGCTACTTTTTTCAATTTATTACAAATGCGGTGATAAAAATTTACGTTTTTTTTTTGGTAAATGCTCTTATTAGGCCTACAATACATTTTTATAAAAAAGTTTAAAAGTTATTGCAATGCTCTAATTTTACATAAATTTAGCGTGCGCGGCATAGGCATAACTTGGGCTATATAAGCGCGGGGGCAAGATAAAAGTGAAGTCGAAGACCATCTGAGGAGAGCCGCCATGGTCGGCGCGAGTAAACGAAATTTTGAAAATTTGTAATGAAAATCCCCTTATTTTAGTTACATTTTTATTTTATTTACTAACTATTACCATTGATTTTTATATTTTAAATATTTCTCCCATATTTTCTCTAATTTAAATCATTAAAAATGGAATTAAAATGTGGCAACCCTTTATTTTATAATTTGCTATTGTGTCGGAATAATCACTAGCCTATGCAAGGGTAGCATATCAGGCAAGTAATTAAATTTGGACATGAACTATTTTTCGAACGCGCTCCAAAATATCCCGAATACCAAGTTCAATGGTGGATTCGTTATTTCTACAAGAACACAGCTGAACAATGTTAAAACAGTGAATTAGGCTACAAGTAATGTATATTGCTGTGAATTCTAACTTTCTTATGTTACTGAAAATTATTTGTTTATAATAAACTTTCACTTAAAATAAAAATAAATTTGTAGAACACTTCTAAGAGGTTCCATGTTACCCATATACAGCCCATATTTGGTTGTTCTTGGGGGGAAAATTCGTAACGAGCTGTTGTTGACTAACTTAGCAACGTAGGTTTCGCCTTCGGAGAAAAAAAAGTGACGGCAACTCAGTCTACGTAAGCTACACAACACCTCACGTACGCTTGTCTTCGGTACATATACGCTCCCACAAGCTCCAATTATAATTACCAGGCAAGGGCAACATACGGAATGGAAAGTGGAGTTGTTGAACACACCCAAGCGATACATTATCATAGAGGTGCCCTGCTTCCGAACAGCCTTCTTAGTCTCTGTTGGGACTGATTCTGGGTATACATGCACTTTAGCGATAAAAGGTACTTCCCTCCTTAAAATTACAAATGTTTTTGCAGAAATGAGTTCTGAAGATACCCCTTATTCGTAGTACACTATTTTCATTCTCCTCAATTGCCTTACGTTATTATTTCAAGTTAGGTTAGGTGAGGTTAGGTTATGTTAGGTTAGGTTAATTTATTGTATCAGGTAGGTTAATATCCAGTCTCTGGTAGGTCAATCTCCATTCTCGGATAGGCCAATCTCCATCCTCAGATAGGTCAATCTCCAGTCTGGGAGGTCAAGGTCTCAAAAAGCCAAAATCGCAAAAGTGCATATTTACTCCCTTCTGAATATCTAACTCTAACCTATCAAACTAAAACTACTGCAATTACTTCACACCCATGTAGTATACAGCATCACTGAATTAACTGATATTTCTAAACAAGTGCTTTGCAAAGTAATGGGCTGCGTTCCAGAAATAATTGTTTCATCCTCTGCCACTGACCTATATATTCTAGCAGACTGACAGACCGTAAAGGATCATGTCGCTTCATTCACAAAGCTGTCTGACTTCAACATGATGCAGTCTTACAACTAATGTGTTGTTGTAGAGTTGGAATTAGGTCTATAACTTGATTGATGAATGCAGCGATGCTATTTGGAGAGATTTAATAGGTTCAAGAATTTAGGATGGTGATTTTATGCAAGGGCAGGGAAAATATGCCAATCATATATTTTTAAGAACGAAAACTTCATGGAAATTCCAAAGATATAGCAGCAGTCTTATAATATATTGTAGAAAGCGTATATGTTACAATACACATTGAATGTAATAAGAGAATATAATTCAGTAATAGAATAGTTATATTATATAACTATATAGATTCAGCTGTTATAATTATATAGTAAACTATACCAAAGTTCAACTCTTAAGTGAGTTGTTCACAATCCAATATACATGTTATTTACACCATTAAATTAATAAATTAAGTACAAGAATATTTTCTTAATTCATTTATATCAATATTTCTTTGCATTCTCTGTTAATTATTTAAAATACTGTTTACGACTTTATGAACGAAATTCTTTGACGAAATTGTAAATATTACAGAAAAGTGGATCGTGGAAACTGGACTTCGTTATAATTATAAAAACTTTTCAAATATTCATGATAATGTAATAACATCATTGATAATATGTTGAGAAACACCTGACTTTAGAATTTCATCTATAAATTTAATCATTAATTGCTCTTGGCGAACTTATCTTTAAAGTTTAACAGAGAAACCTTCTGAAATATATTCTTTCTGAGAGAAATGGATTCATATTATCATTTTTTAGCTTATACGTTGCGAATTCACAATGAAAATACAGAATATTGTCAATATTTCAGCCAAGACACTTAACTTTTATCAAGCCATTAAATACATTTACAAATAAATATAGAGTAGTTGAAAGGAATATAAACATTAAGTGCATAGTTTGTTGATGAGAT
>JAQIWE010005356.1:0-10041 GCA_034698565.1 Campodea plusiochaeta
GTACATGCCCCCTTGCACCACAAACTTACCAAAGAAAATGGCAGGTAAGGGGCAGAAACATACCAATGTTGCAATCACATCTGCTATTTCTCAACAGCTGAAACTTACACTCTACACAAACATTTATTTTTTTAAAGTAATAAATTATTATTACATTCTTCTGTTATCACTCATGGTTTCCATAATTTTAATTATTTTAAACAAACCATTTAGGCATTTTAAGTTCTGTACAGAACCATCTTATTTTTGCATTTAGGGTAGTAAAATTCATTTTAAAAAATTAGAAATAATTTGGTATTAATCGACTTCAAGAAATTTCATTTATGAATACAAAGGTGGATTGGTTCATTACATTCATAACTACTAAGGAACAATAATACTGTCCTTGTCAATTTAAAAAAATCGAAAGTCTTGAAAAATTCCTGATTCATCATTCATATGTATATTGTATATTAAAGAAAGATCAATATATCTGAAAGGTGATTCTACTCAAAATTTTCATTTGCTCCTGACGTTAAAAACAATATTACGGTGAACTAAAAGAATGGTAATTTTTCCACACAACGTAACATTTTACAGAATGGCATTTCAAATGCACGAATCCCTTGCTGGAATAAGATATCAGATTGATACTTCAAAAGCTGCAAACTATAGGCTCTCCAAACCTGGTCTGAAGTTACGACTATGAACTGTTTGTTCATAATGTACAATTCTAATTTACAGAAATTTATCAAAATGTGATGCAACTAACATAATATTAAAAAGTATAAAAACTGTTTCTTTATGGTGATTGAGGGGTACAATGATCCATTCCACCTTAATGCTCCACTTAAGCTCAAGTGTTATTTTAATAATAGTCTCATTATCAACACACTCTGCTTTTACATAATTATTCTATTAACTGCTTGTAACGTGAAGAACTGCCATAATCTCTAATTTATTGATCTATATTTCCATCATAAGAATGCTTAGGATTCTTAGAAAGATTGTACGGTAAATATCTTCTTATCTTTACCTGATTTAAGAGCAGATAAACTGATTCTCTGTGACGAACTGCTTCTTTGTCTGCTTCCTGTCCCAAACGAAGTAAACTGGATGAAGATAACTGAAATTATAACAAATTCATTTAGTAAGCGATACAAACCTTTCAAATATGTACAATACACTTCAAAATTAACCTAGTTCCTAGTAGAGTAATAAATATTAACAATTCTTGTAAGTTGCATTTATTTATGGTTTATTCTTACAATTTTTGAATGGTATTAAAGAGTGCAGAATATTCACATGTTAATAATAATATATTATTACTATTAGTGATTCAATGTTACTAACAATTTAGAATGGTTGAAAAACTTTTGCAGAAATTTCATTGTCTTTGTAGTTTTATTCTACTTTATTATAATAGTTTAAAATAGGAAGAAAAAAAAAGACATTACATTATAAGCCAAATATTATAGTAATGCATTTAGAGTTGCAATATTCATCAAATAATATGTAATCGGAAATAGCCACATTTTATATTAAATTTAAGCCTTTGTATTATTGTGAAATAAATTGTAAAACATCAACACTTCTTTTTATTTATTTTATGACCCTAGTGCAACAAATTTACAGCACTGATCTGAAATACAGTAAATGAAAATTCAGATTTTCTGAATGAAATAACTGAGCAAACACATTATGTGGTTCCAGGATTAATGCTTTCATAATTATAATCACTATTTTACCAAATTCTTGTCGCATATTATTTGAACAAAGCAAGAATAATTAATAAATGTTACAATCAGATTCTTTTCACTACATGTACAATCAACATTAATTGAAAATTTGTGAAATGTAACCCTCGATAATCAGTACAACTTCCTATGTTACAGTACTTACGGCCAAAAACTCCTTGAGTCTATCTTCTAAATCTCCATGTCCTGCTATAGCAAACAGAGCAGCAAATATATGACTTACAGCTGTTGCTAAGCAATGAATATTATTAGCATGGGCATCTAGGGAAGCACGGAATGAACTGCCTTCCATCCTTGCTAGTTTAGGTATTGCAACTGCTACAAATACCAACAGGAGGCAGCACACAACATACTCATCATCAGTTGTACCCTCTGAAAATGGCATTACACAATGAGGTCATTCAAAACATAAATATAATATTAATAGGATGATTATGTTAATTTAAAAAGATTTCTAGAATCAGTTGCTAAGTATGAAGTACTTAAAATTAATGTAATATATATTTTTGAATTATTGCTCTATTTGATGAGTAACTATTATATTGAATTAGGAATGAGAAAAATGTGTTGTTCTCTATAGCTCTGTGGATACGATAGAGCATGTTCCAGGATAGACCAAGGTCGTCAGTTTGAGCCTTACTAGAGCTGAAATTTATTTTTCTAATGCAACATAGTCAGTTCACCATTTTTGAAATACTGTACCTATAAATTTTGAGAAGTGGTAATTTTTAGTTTCTTTTTTTTTCAAAATCATTTAATAGTAAATAGAAGTATTCAAAAAAAATATTCAGTTACAGCGTCTTCGCTAGAAAGTTTGCAAAATTGGAAAATTTATTCCATTATGATTACAACTAATCTTTTTAAATTGTTCCAGTAGTTCCAAAATGGAAAGTCGTATGTTGAGTTTATACATGAAAAATAATTTGTATCATAACAGGAAGTCTACCTTTTTATAGAATAAAACAAGTGAAAAGACCAAGAAAGAAGCAGTTTTGCTAGTATAGTAAATATCCAAAACTTGTAAGTAATCATACCAGACTTTTGTGACCTAAGTGCTGCAACAAGTGTTGGATCCACTTTACATGGTAAACCAGCAGAAGTAGCCATTTCACTCACAACCTACAAATTACACTGTATTACTTCAACACAACATACTAACAAATAACTAACACTGATACCAGTTTAAAGAAAGAAAGAAAAAGTATAGCCTGCTATAGATAACTAATGCTATAGGAATACGGTAATAGAAGTTTACAGGAATGAAAAATTGTAAATTCATCTAATTTTTGTTAGAAAAATAAAAGTGACAGATAAGGATATGGGTGATGTTATAAACAAATTCATTAAAAGTGATGGTGGAATATTGTAAAACAATTATTACCACTATCACAGGGGTGCAGAATATTCCTGAAATCCAAAATTTCCCCAGAACATTCGGAAATTTCCCTGACTTTTTAACATAAAATGTAACAAAACTCTCAAGATAATATTCACATTTTTCAAGTTCGTTTATGTTCAAAACATGGGTCAATGTCAAAGGTTTGCCAACCTGGGCCACAATTTTTGAATTTTTTGTACACTAAATGCTTAAATTATAAGCAAATTTTATAACAGATTTCCCCAAAATCTTGGAAATTCCCCCAGAACCTCGTTAGCACGTTCGGGTATATTCTGCACTATCATATCGTAAATGTAAAGAGTGAAAGATAATACAGCATGTGACAGCATTCCAACAATGAATAAGTTTCTTACCTGACTTTTAATGGCTTCCAACTGCAACCCAATGAAGAATATACACAGTACATAGCAACCAATAAAAGAAGCAGACAACAAACAGGCATTAGAAATCATAATCTACACTACCCTCACATCAAAAACAATAATTTACTACTACTGGAATATTTTAATAAAGAAAAATTACTTGGCTAGCTTTTTTTTGTAGCTTAATGAATCTGTATATAGCAAATGCAAGCAAAATTAAAAGAAAATTCAGTAATGCAAAATTATATATCTTCACAATTAACATTCCAGTCTGAAACCTAGCATTTTAAAATCTTACGAATGAAATTATCTAATATCTATTAAACTGAACTAAAGCTTTTGAGTTTTCGACAAAGAATAATTTTGTACTTGTAAATTCAAATGGAGAAAGCCCCAAAAGCATAAAGATTTACAAATCCCAAGTTTACATTTTCAAATTATAAGCTGCATCAGCATCAAACTACGACATAAAATAATTTCATGGAGCCCACAGAAATAATGGTAGGGATGTACTTTTACTCTTCTAGACAGGAAATGTAACATACAGTACAGTCCGTTATTTAACTAAAATATTCAACTTCCTGAGACTATAACTATCTGTAATTCACAACTTGAATTATTTAATTCAGTACACTATGCTAACCAAAACAAAAATTCAAAAATATACAATCAAGCCATTTTTCACAGTATATTGACAACAAAGATTTTAGACACTTAAACTGTGTTGATCATGCTTCCTCCTTTCGTAAAAAAAAATGAGAAAATCAACTGCTAAATTTTATAATTTAGTTTTTACATACATGAAATCTTAATGGTGATAGGTCACACAGTATCATGGATTTATATGCAAAAAAAATCTGAGTATCTATAATTTACAAAAGTATTTCATTTGCATTTAAATTCATTAACATTATAATTTGTGAGTACTAGTACATCCCTACTTGAAACCTCATGCTCAATAAATAATGAATATATATTCCAACAACAGCTAGCTGACTTCAATACTGTACAACCTCCCATAATATAGTAACTGACCATTGAATCTCCTGTTGGTAAATGTAGATGGAAATCATGAATGGAACTGAGTAGGAAGGGAACTCTCTCCTCCATAACATCATGAAGGGCCTCTTGTGACAGTTGACGGAAACGAAGGATCACTCCAACTATTGTCATTCGCTGAAGAACACTGTCAACATCTAAACAAATAATCAACATTATAAAGTTTTTAAACTAAGAACGTTCACACTTTTTAAATAGCATTGCTCTAATTTGCAAATAAATAGTTGATACTTTTAAATTTACATTTTCTTTCTATTTCTTTACAACAATAAACAACTAATTTTAAAAATGCCAGTAAGTATGAAGTCCAAGATAGGTACTGTGGAACAAATTAACTGAATTTGATCTTTTATAGTACAGTATTTAATTTTATTGTCAAATTGAACAGTATACAATAAGAACTATTCCCAATTTATAGGAATTTTTTAATGTAAAACTTACTCTGTAGTCTCTTGAATAATTCCTTCATGGTATCAGGTTTATCAAAGTTTGTTCTTAATGCAACAAGGGTTTCCTGAAACAAAATAAAAGTTCTCACATTGAAACATTTGCATTAACAACAAAATAACATTTACACAATATTTTCGAACTTTCACAGGTAAGACTGTAATAATCATCTTCATTCTTACCTTATTAGCAATGACGAGTTTCCTGAGTTCTACAACTTGACTGCTAACATGCCATACAAGTGTTTCACTCAGTAATCTCATTCCATATGGACCCACAAGTTCTGATAAAGCTCGTAATTCACCAATATCTGAAAACTCCTCTGGCGAGAATGGTACTGTACCTTCAGCATTCAAACTAACAAATGCACGTTGACTACACGAGAAACTAATGTTACCACCACTTACACGTCGTAACAGGACTTCAGAATACCTAGCAGAAGGTGTAACATGTTAATTAAAGGTAATGACATTCAAGTTAATTATATCATTTTATGAAGTAATGAAAGTGGGCAGGAGTGTTTTAAAAGAAAAAAAAAATTGTATGAAATAAAATTGTAAGAATCAGAATGCAATATAAATCATTAATTAAAATATAAAATCTCTGAGAAAATCAAATCTGAAATCTCTCTTATATTTTCTAAGTTTGCTAATAATACATTTACAGTTTGTTATTTATCATCTTTTGTTGACACTTTTTAAGTAGCCCTATTTGACTTTTCATATCATAGTATATTACATCAACTGAAAAGCTGTGAAATGCAGAATTCAATAGGGTGGATACTGAAGAATCTTTGAACAACTACAAAAGTTGGGTTAAAATTCCAAAGAAAACAATACTTTCATTAACATGCTTTTTTTCTGGAGTGCTTTACATGAAATACTTTTTGTTTTGAATATCTAGACTGTGTAAAAAAACGTCTGTAGTAGAAGCTGTTTGTGTGTAATTTAAAATGATTAATGGAATCATAAGAAAGAAAGGAACTATAGCCATGATGATATAATTTTAAATACTAACTTACTGGGACCTAGCACATTATCCAAGTGTGAATATTTTAAAAATAAGTAAAGACATTTATTGAACTAAAATTAACTGATAACCGTTCTTGAGTATCGGTACTAACCATTGTGTGTACAGAGCAGCAACAGTTTTTTCTCCATGTGTATCAACTTGTTGTGTTTGTTGTAATAATACATTGTTGAATATTCTAGTAACATCAACATGAACATAATTCTCAACACTCTGTAATACACTCATGTATGCATGTACACTTGCTATCAACTCTGTAGGCTTAGCTATTTCACTTGTGTCAGCATTGAACATTACCTGAAAATAAAAATAAATATTTAAGGTCTTATCAACAAATGTTAGAAACACGCAACTTAAAAGTTCAGTCTATTATGGTTACTTATTTAAAATTGAAAGGACCAATTTCCTTCTGTTTAAAAATCTAATATTTTTTTTTGAAGTATGAAAACTGAAGAACATTTAAAAGGCTAAACTGTGAAACCAAAAATATTAAATGAGTAAAAATTTTGTACATTTGAAAAACTTTTGACTAGATCACTACACCATTTAAAAATAGAAATGAGAATTAACATCAAAATATGAAATAAATTCAAATGTCTTGCAACTATCACATTAGAGAAAATTTCAGAGCTCCGAGTTTATAAAAAGAGTTAAAAGATTTTCGAGTAAAGCAACTAATGTGCTATGAACATTATTAAAGCTTTTTCCTTACCATTCCGACGAGTGCCCTTGCAAATCTTGCTTCTAGATGTTGATGTAAATATTCTCTTGGTGCAAAAGTATAATCCCACACAGCGAGTGATGAAACATGATTGATAGCAAAACATAATTCAGTTAATGCCATATGTAACTTATCCATTGTAGTTAGTAACTCACGAGTCTTACGTAAACTTTCAATACCAGGTCGTTGAACTTCACTCACTCCTCTGTTGCAACCTTTACCACCTACAAAAATTAATCATAGTGAGAAACTCTTTATAATATGCATTGAATTTATTAGCAACAGCTTGTATTCTGATACTGTGAAAAGAACATTAATTTTTTTTACTTTACAATTTATGTATTCTTAACTAAAATTCTCATATTTATTTATTTACAATTACCATATGGAATTTGGAACAGGGATAATTATGAATAAGAAGAGTTTTGATACAAAGCTATGAATATTTTCATGCATTAAGACTGCAATTTTCTATAACTCATAAACTTAAGTCTCAAAGTAGGTGTAAAGTTAAAAAAATAATTGCAATTAACATACGATACAATATTCATTAATTTTAATAATATTCTGAAACCTTTGTGGCTTTGTACATAATTTAACAACAATAATAAATAATTAACAGTCATAAAATGTGTTTCAAAAGACTTATTTCCTTACTTTTCTCTGTGCTGTTAACCTTTGCTTCTTTCTTCCTTCTATTAGCCATGTTAGTGATAAGTGTTGCACAGTGTTTTGGTAGCAGACGATCAGCTAATGCACATTGTTCATCACAGATTGTTGTGATTATATTCTTTGCTTCCTTTGCCATTTCATCAAGGAATAAATTCACTACTGATAAACTACGCTCACGAATGTGATGACGCTAAAATGAGACAAACAACGTTAGACAGTTGACAAAGAACATATTACGCTTACACTTCATTGTCAAATAAAAAGTTTATTATACAATTCAATGTACTGCTAGGGTAAATATAATCACATCTTTGCTTCTTTAGTAAAATATGTTATACAGTGGACCAAATGTAACTCTTCTTGAGAATAAAGCATTCCATTGAATTTACAATTTTTATTTTTATTTATTTCAGTATAGAGAATACTGCAAAATTTGACAATATTCCATTATAAGAAAATAACATACAGGTTTTAACAATAGTATTATAATTTACTCGCAATACTTCAAAAATAATGTATTAATCGTGATATCAATTTTTATACAAAACAAAAGTTGAATCATTCACAGTTACTTATAAGTTTGAGTAATGATTTAACATGTGCTGTAGAATGATATCCGTAATGAAAGTTCAAAGTTTAATATTGAAAAAAAATGCCTTCCCATTCAATCCAATAATTAATATTTACAAGCTATATTAAAATGCTAGTCTATCAGCTTACTCATAACTTCATAAGCTTTATCATGGCACAAGAAAGCTTCCAAATTATGATTGAATGTGTATAATCTTACCTCTTCTGGGCATAGTGGATGTGTGCAGTTTTGGAAGTGTGCACAGATGAGTGGAAATGCAATGATGTAACGATTCTGTGCTGGAAACTCTAAACACATGTGGAACTGATCTTCAAATAACTTACTGTAGAAGCTATACAAAATAACATGAGAAAACACGAGTTACACAGCTTCAAGGTAACTTAAAACTACATACGTTTTAAATATAAGTAGAACTGATGTGGTAATTTTTCTGTATGCACTTTTACAATAAAAGTGTCATTCATATCAGAGACCTGTATCTATTTAAAATTTTAAATAATGATAATAAAAACAGACAGATGTTTTAAAAATTCCACATTTTCCTTTTTTGATACCTTCCCTAATAAAGTTTCCAGCAATGAACTTCTTAACATTCGACCTAATCAGAAGCACAGTCAACGACTCAAATCAAGTTATACTTTTACTCTCATCAATAAAACATCTGGAAATCTGACAGAATAATGAAGTGATATGCTGATTGGCAGATTCTAAAACATTGTAGTGTGAAAGACTGTTCCTTACCATGTTATAGAAAGATCTGATGTTTCCACCAGCAATTCATCAACTGCATCCACCATCTTAGTATGAAATATTAATGTATTCATTAATGAAGCAAGGTTCGGATGACTGTTTAATACCAACTGACTCTTCTGTTGTGAACTTAATGCTTGTAAACGCATCCAATCTAAACGAACACCTCGCAGGTCAATGCCTTCACTCTCTTCAACTGAAATAGAACAACATAAAACTTTAGGAAGAATAGGACTGACTCTCGTGCTTACTATAACCAAGACTATTTTTAATACATTTGTTTTATGTGGAATCCCAATAAATAGGAATGTAATGTTAAAAACAGATCACGTTTTGATTAGAAAATAAACTATCAGCAAAGAAATCAACAAGACAGCTGCACATTATCATCATTTAATACTTTAAAAACTTGTATAAATTATTAACTGTATCAGTAGGCCTACTTGATTTTACTGATGAAAAGCAAGGTCTCATTTAAGAAATTATTTGTCATTTAGTTGCTACTGACATTCAAATAAAATTTAATTCACAGCAAAATTGGTGGGTAATAAAATATAAGAACGTAATAGTATTAGTATCATTACAAGCAGGACTCAAAATTCCCAGTAGTTTGCCAGTCAAAGTCTAAGATTTTAATTATCATTTGATCAATATAAATAAAATCCCCACTGATTAATGAGCGAGTTAATAAGAATGGAAGTTCCTTTTTTATCAATAGTTCATTTTTCCTTGTGAAATCAGTATTAGATTCCGATTTGGGCGATTTCTTTTGAACACTTTACCCCTCACAATTGTTTTTCTTGTTTTCTTTTTACGTGACAATATTTGAATCTGGAAAGAACTTATGTTTTTATTATTTGACAGATTACTATTAGGCCTAATGTTTTGATAACCATTTAAAATTTTTGCTACTTCTTTTAATTTTTTTCTGGATAATCTGCAACTAGGCTACCAATAAATGGTACTGGTGGCTGTGCTGAGAAAAGGACCTGTGCTGAGAAAAGTGAAATTCCAGTCCTGATTATTATCACATGCACTATCACAAAAACTCTAGGTCTACATGAGACATTTCGGAAAGATGGAAAAACATTATGATCGTGTTAAAATTGATACAGTATGATATCTAAAATTGCAAGTGAAAATGGAACTAAAACTATAAACCTGCTTGTAACAAAATTGCTATACTAGTAAATGAATTCCTTACTTTGTTTTAGTGACAATGCTGATACAGAATTACATAATGCTGATAGAAGTAAACTTTCTTCTTCTGAAGG
>JAQIWE010005357.1:0-10041 GCA_034698565.1 Campodea plusiochaeta
CGCCGCCCCCCCCCCCCCCTGGAATTACAAATCTATTTGATGTCATGGCCATGAAATGTAACAAAATCTATAAAAACTGACACTTTTTAGAAAAAATGACTAAAATATAGTAAAAATGGTCTAAAATAAGGAATCTTTATTGTAATTTTTTTAATTTTCTTCGCTCGCGCCAACCATGATGGCGCTTCGCAAACGGTCTCCAACGATCCTTTATTTTCCCCTTTTCTAAGTCTGATCTCTCCCCCCTTGTCAAAAACGAGTCCCTTATAATATTCATTAATTAATTATATGTTGATTTTGCAACTAGGTCTACTTTTTTTTATACCATAGCAAACTTTTGAATATTACAAAATTGTTATGTCGAACTAGTACATCCACTCTAATATATTGAACACAAAAATATAATTAAGTAAGAATGATTGATTAAGGACTTCTCACAAATCAGTGTTTGAAAATCGAGTCAGAAAAAAGTTTTAACATGCAAAACTAGTTCATAATTCACTAATGCTACTCAAATTTCATATCGTTCTGTTACTATTGAAGTATAAGAGTTCATTTTCACAAGTCTCAATCTCAAATTTTGCATACAAAATTAAGATTTTTTTACAATAAGCTTCTAATGTATTTAAATTAAAATAATCTTTCCAGAAAAGTTCTAAAAATTGTAATTAAATATAACCTGTGGCTTGTCCAGCAGCAAAGTATGTACCATCGTACACAGCAGATGCTTTACATGACAAAATATTTTTTCCTTTTTCCCCACTCAGAAGATTTTCTTGAATACCAGTAATAATTTTTGAATAAAAATGTCGGCTTAATCCACCTCCATCAACTGCAGGGTCTCCCAAGATGCGAATCTGAAAATATTTATTTTTTAAACTACATTATTAGGCCTATATTGCAAAGAGGAGATACTGACAAGAGGACCAAATTTACATGGAAACAGAAAATCATTCTCTCCATATTACATCATGTCAACAGTGACGAACCTAGCGGCACATCTTGAAAATATGCCTATGTTTACCACAGCATTTGGAATTCTTGTCCGTACATTCACGATATGCCTCTACAAAACTGTGGCACTGCTGCCAAAAAATATGAGAATTTGACCTACTCAGTTCTTACGCCTCCTCTTTGATCATATTGTAACATAATATATGTACATGTTTTTCAAAAATAATATTGTCGCCGTAGATGTAAAACCACCAATGTTATATTTTCAAAAATGTACACTGTACAGGAACATCAAAAAACTGTTTGGCTAAGATGCAAAACCTCCAGTGTTACAAATTGGTATGGCATTTTTACATGTAACATAAAAAAATGAAAATTTTGCTACATTGGAGGTTTTTCAATTCCAATTTGGAGACAGATTTTGGCATATAGGTGTCAAAGTTAAAACATTGTTCCAGATTGGCAAAGAACGATGAACCAATAAAATGCATTTCTCAAAAAGTGTAATATTGGAGGTTTTGTTCTACGGCAACAATATACAATTTACTTACACTGGGTCTTTTTTTTTGGTCCCGCACTTTTTTGAAAAATGTTATCCCATCTTCATACATAAATCCGTACCTGGTACGTAAAATTATGGTATCGTGTTCATCAATACCATCAACAAGTAAATGGTTCCTCAGAAGCGTACAGGATGCTTTGATATGGTCACTAAATAAAAGAAACACATTGTTTCAGTAAACTACCAATAGCCTGGCCTAATTGTTTTCACCCTTTGAACCAAAACTGAATAACAAAAATGAGTATTCACACAAAAATCAGAGTGACAAGTCAAAGAAAAATATTTATTGGTATTTTTAATCATCAGATATGTAACCAAAAATGTTTTATATTTGAACCAGCAGAACTATAGGATTTACTGCTAAATTATTTAGTAAGCCTACTTAAAATGTAGAGAATCTGAACAGTGAAAAGATGCTGAAAACAGAAGGCTATTGTACAAAAACTATCAGTGATTGAATCAAAGAAAAGGTGATTTAATCACATTAATTATTACAGGTTATGGTATAAGCCATTATCATAAAAATAATAATTGTATTGTGTATATATCATTACTGCTACCATTTATTATTTTTATTGCATGGCAATAGATAAAATAAAATAAAATTGTAATAACTAACTTGTTAAATAAAAATAATTTATTTCAATATTTGTAAAAAAAAAAAAAAAAGTACTCAAATATGGTTTCTTATTCCTTTTCTTACTCTTAAACTAGGAATAACCATTTGAAGATTTTAAACTCCTTTACAACCTGAAAGTGATAACTTACTTCCAGAGTACTAATAAAGATGAAAACATTGAATTATAATAAGAGTTTGTACATAAAAGGTTTGTACTTTTGTAGTAGTTCAATCTTGTTATAATGTATTAATGATTTGGTAAATAGGGTATTTGCCAAGTCATAAAAGAGAAAGGTACAAGTCAACTGTTTCACCTCTTTAAGGCTCATCAGTTGTACTCCTCCCTGGAATAATGATTATTTATGTAATAATACTAATATTCCTAACTTGATTTGCTAAGCAACCAATTGATAAAGATCAAATTGCCAAAAAAAAAAATCATTGGACATTTAAAAATGATCCCAGTTTCCATATAGACTGAACCCCACTGCTTGTAAAGTTATAAGTATTGGGAAAAAATAAAACTGCTAAAATAGTAACTCATAACAAAAAGAAAGAATTCAAGCTGTATTTTGTAAATATTTTTCACCAGTTTTGACAAACAATTATGCATTTTTTAAAACCTTTTTGTGAAATTTAAGGTGATGTGGAACATATCAATTTATTTGGTCACTGAGTTTTTATAATATACAGTATAGCTGTTTCCAGTATCTTTTCACAATATCTAAAAATTCAATTTTGTAGCAAACAAATAAATATGACATGGTAATGCTTACATTACTTGGAAAACTTATAATTATTTGATGACTGAACTTGGAATAACCCAATATTAATCTTTTTAATTAAATTTTGAAAGTACTTCTTGATGTTATTGGTTAACTTTTTGAAAAATTCTTCTCTAGTGTATAGATAGTAATATAGTCTTAACAAACAATTTCCTTACATGCTTTAATAATTATTATTAAGTCATAGCCTATACCTATTAAAATTTGCTGCTGATGCTGATTTAATTTCAGAATCATTATCCACAACTTCATCTCCATCAGAATATTCCTCAGCATTTTCTTTGTAAAACTCTGTATCATTATTGGCATCAAAAATTACAGATAAACTAGAAAGGAAGAAAAAATTCATAGGAAATATTTCAGCTTAAGCAACATCAAATTAATATTAAAAAGTTCAGAAATGTTTAAAATCTATATTATAAGAACCCCCATAAGCATTTTTTTTAAACAAATTACAAAGATTCACAGTTACAAAAAAAACATAAAGACCCCTTCCTTAAAACACTAGGCCTATGTTATAACTTTCAAAGAAAAGGCAATAATTAGGAAAGAAAATGTTTATACACATGATCAAACGAGTGCTAAGAACATTACTGTGGGATGTTTATAGGTCACATGTCCACAATGGTTGAATGGATTGCACTTTTTCATTCTCTAATCAAAGTACTAAAGTAGAAAAATTACAAATGTAACATTAGTATCCATAAAAATACTACAGAATATGTAAAGAATTTGTACAGTTACAATATAATTTTCAGAATAATTATTAACATTCCATTTCTGTTTAAGGTAGGCAACGATTACCATATAATGAGTTATTGAGCAGGTCTACTTACTTTGCTTCAATGACATCTTGATCATTTGTTTCATCTGTGATAGCAATCTGAAAAAAAAATCAACACATCCCTTTAATTATTGTGAATAGTTTAATTTCTTTGATTTCAAATTAATTTATCTGATAAATAAACTAAAAAAATAAATACCGGTATATAAACTAAAAGTGCATATTTAGAGCTGCAATGCATGCACAAGTTACAATCAGCGATATGTTATTATCTAGCTTCATAAGATATTGTAAATATCTGCTTGAAGAATTTTTCAATTTATTTTAACAGCAAATTATATGTATTTTTTAATATTCTTTCCAGTACATTGCTTAAAGTGAAAAAAAAGTCTAAGGTCATTTATGCTACAAACTTGTAATCAGTGTTCCTACGATATCAGATCGATATATCATCTCGATATTCGATACGATATCTAACTTTTCGATAATGATATGTGAAATGTTGATATGATATATCGATATCGTAGGAACACTAGGCCTACTTGCTTGGATATTTAGTAATTTACTGCATCAAAACATTTGTTAATGATAGTGTTCTATAAGAGAGATTAGGACAGCAGAATAAACCCATGTTTGAATTTGGGGGGATGCCAATTTATTTTCATATTTGTTGTTTTTAGCTTTAGGTCAATTTTTCTTTGGCTGTAAGTATATTGCTTTTATTGTACACTTTGTTTTATTATCTTTAAGAAAGAATATGGAACACACAAAAGATAAAACTGTAATTCAAAAAATACCCTGACAAAGGTACAAGATGCCATTATTATATTATGTTTAGTTTTCTATGCTATCACATCAAAATAGTTGAAATTTAGATCAATAAAGGAGAGGAAAATCATTGAAGTTATTCAGGGACGTCGCCAAGGGGGGGGGGCAGCTGCCCCCCCCCCTGTTGAATCCTCTGCAGCCCCATGAAAAATGAAAATAAAATCTATTTTTAAATGAAAAGCGATAATGTTATTTTCATCTCAAAATTATTTTTATAAATATATCTCCCGTGTTGGAACTGTTGAGGTTCTTCTATAGAATAAGTGAAAGTCTTCTTCTCAACGAAAACTTTTTGTATTTCAGCATACATGTTCCATCTACTTGAAACAGAATTTGAATTTATAGATTTTGATTTTTTGTCTGAACTTAAAAATATTACTATAATGACTCTTGTAAAGAATAAACTTTAAAAATATCGGTTTTTATTTACTCAATCCACCAAATACTTTTTGCAATATAATGTTTAATATTAGATGCAGAGGCGTCATTTAGGGGCTTGACTTTTGAGAAAAAAATGAGAAAGAGAAAGGAAAAAATGCCCAGATTCTCTTAAAATATAGCTAAATTTGTTAAAACTAGTAAAAACTTACAAAATACACCTATTTTTAATGAGAAATGTTAAAAATTGTCTCAAATTAGTGATTTTTTACATGTCAAATATAAAAATTTCACCTCGCATAATAATTTTCAGTTACTTTAAGTTTGCCCCCCCCCCCTGGCAAAAGTTGAAATGATACCCCTTAGATGTTCACTGTAGGCTTATAAGGCTATTATGTGTTCCCCACCCTGAAAAATGTCTTGCCCCACCTCTGCCCCCGTAGTTAAAAAATCCTGGCGACGTCCCTGAAGTTCTTTTACATACACTTGTGTGAAATTTAAAAAATCACAAATAGGCCTATATTATATTTATTTAAAAAAAAATTGTTTATTGTACCTAGCTTTTGTACTCCTGTTCAGTACAACTTATGTACGCAATGGTAATATGAAAAAACTGTCACTGTAGTATACAGTAAAGTTTAGTGAGTGCACCAGCCTGAGCCCTAATTTTACACACTAATATTAATAGTAGTTAACGGCATAATTGTATTTTTAAGTTTAAAAGTATCAATTTAAAATAGCCTACCTCTTCGTTATTTTGCGGATGGATGTTAATAATATTCGCAACATTTACAAATCCAGTTTCTTGAACTTGATCCTGAAAATAAAAATACAGTTCAACTATGGATTTCTATATTGTTTCAATGCTTTTATTATTCTTCCTAAACTTTAGAATTAAAAAAAAATTAAATGGGCACAACCACTTTTCAGATACCGGTACAATGTAATGTTTGAAAATTCAGGTCTTTCAAAAACTTTCTCCCCTTATGACTATCATTCTATCGAACAGTAAGTGAAAAAATGTTCACTTGTTTCTTAAAAATCATTTTGATTAATTATTATCACTGCAATATTGTAAACAACATTATCATTAATCTTTGCAATATTTTTAAAAGATTACTTTAAGATATGATAGTGATTCTTTACTAACTCTTTAATAATATCTCAATAATTGAACTCCAAATTGGGTTCTGTATCTATTAACTTGCCAATATTTAGGAGGGCTGATAAATGATATCAATATGAGAACACATCAAAATAAAAACTGTGATAATTCAGCAATGTGTGCATCAAATATCTTTATTTTAGTTTTTATTTAAACTTGGTGTTTTTCAATCAATCAGGTTTAAAATTAAATGCACTAATGCAGCATTGTTGCCCAATGTAATATTAAGCTACAAAATTGACAATCTCCAATAGTGTTCCAATATTTCCGTACTGATAATTTTCAGTAAAAAAGGTTTTTGTGTAAATTAACAAATTTAATTTGTTTTTTATAATGTTTATAATTCAATTAGGCCTACATTGAAGAACAAGTTAGGATGCATTCATCTCTGATGAATGCAGGGACAGGCGGGGACATTCTATTTGACTTCTTTTGCTTACCATACACTATGCTTAGAAGTCTAAAAACACCTTTATAACAAATTTAGCATTAATATTAAATATGTTAATGACAATAAATGAGATAAGTTTCTTTAAAAGAAAAATAATATTTGATGCACAATTCACATTTCCATGGTGATTTTTGTACTTTCCCTATGAGAATGTTCTTTAAACAACACTCCAACAAATAAGAAGTATTGAGAGTACCACTATGTTTATCTCTCCCTATATTAAGACTTGCTTAGCCTTTTAATTACTTTAAATTAAAAAAAAACTCACACCAACAGGATTTCCAGGGAGATCCCTGTTTGGGATGATAAGTAGTTGTCCACGACCAACTGCTTTCTCTATATCATCCACACTTTGTACATCCACTTTTACAATCTTTCTACTTTTAGTCAAACGACCATAAGTAAAACCAACCAAAAGCAAGGGAATATCTGGGTACAGGTCAACAACAGATTTTTCCAATTGGTCCATTGACCAGTGGCGCTGTATTGTAATGTTTCCATTTATTGGGTTTCCTGTGAAAAAGTATTATTATTGTATCACAAAACCACAAATATTGACATTATGCAATTGCAATAGGTAAAGTATATTTACTTTGGACAGAAACTACAAAATTGCCTAAGAGTAAAATGATCTGGTACAGGTAGTCTAAAATAAAATTTAATTATTTTTGCACTTAGCTGCTGACGCGTCAGTGACTATGTGGACCAATAATTTTATTGAATTTAGTAGCAATGGCACGACTTTAATTTTCTATTTTTATATTTTTTTTTTTTCTATTTTTATTATTCACGTTAGTATCAGCTACATGTTACTTCAATTCAGTATATTTTTATATAATAATGAACAGTAAGTGAGTCTGGTTAATAATAATAAGTCTATCACTCAACAAGGCAGCATATTGTGCAACTTAAAAAAACATAAGGGTGAAGCCGTAGTGCAAATTTGAATTTTTTAGGGTGTTTTTCAATATTATTGTATATTTTCATTATCGTAGTCGGGGATTGCATTATAGTTCCCGATGAGATATAAGAATATGCACGCCCACCCACTGACGTCACCCTGCAAATGTGCTGCATATTATTGAACAAGAAATCCCAATATTTTTACTAAAATGTCAAAAGATTATAATCAAGTTTCAATCATCCTATTGGGACATTTTTTACACTAATTTACGAGTATTTTACGATGCAGAAAACAAGCTACTTTTCTGATGAATTTTAGAAATTATCGTAAAAAATATATAATTTTTATATTTCTTTGTGTTTTGACGTTTACTGTTTACAAAAAATCTGTAAATGTAAACAAGCTCGTATACATTTATAATATAATGACAACTCAGGTCACAATTATTTCTCCTTTCCTTTCTTTCTCTCAAAGAGGGGAGGGGGCACGACTGTTAAACACACCAGTGACTGCCATGCTAACCCAAGTAAAAATGTCACACCATACTACACAAATGTCCAAATTTGAGGTAACTAAATAATTTTTTTCAAGGCCTTTCTAATAAACTAACCAAAAAATAACTTTCACTGTATATGGAGTTTTTCCATATTACAACAGTATAATCCCGTAATTTTTTTGCTCTTACCCAATCCCATTCTTGTCAATTCCGCACATTCATTCTTGATCGGAAAGTAATCCACATTACTGCGTTTCAATAGAAAAATTTTCGTCACCCAAGCAGCTGTTTTTTTTCTACCACGCTTCCTCTTTTCACCTGTAGCAAAGGTAAATGTTAGTAATACATATGTGTTTGAAGAGGTATTATATCAACAAAATTTCATAGCAAATGTAAGAGAAACTACATGGTTGAAGATAAAATTGTTTTCCAATATTATTACAACAGCATGTTAAGAAAAGAAAAAAAAATCAATCATGGGTGGGAATCTGCAGCACTGCATAATTATCAAAACAAGAATAATCGTATTTCAAGTATCATGAGTATATTAAGAAATTTGATACAAATAATCAAAAATTCTAAGTATTTTCATGACCCTATTTTGATATACATATCAGAATACCCAGGGCTAGATGAAAGAGAGGGGCAGTTTTATAGCAAAATAGTTTTTTTGCAAATGAAATGTCAATGTAAGAATCTGCCACAGTAAATTCCCAGCACCAGCTTTCAAAATTCTTAATCCCCACAAAGGATATTTATGCAAGGTTAAAATACTTCCAGTACTATGCAGATCAAATGTTTTTTTCAAACTTACCTCTGTTACTAGCACTTGGAACTTCATGTGTGTCCCTCCTTCTGAAGCTGTCTCTTGTTCTCTGAACAACCGTTTCGAAATCATCGTCACTACCGCCATTTTCTGCAGCCTCAGCAGCAGCAATAATTCTGGCAGCAACAGTGGTTGCTTCCATTGGCAAATTTTCTTTTCGGCTGAAATATTATTAAAATTAATCAACAACAATATTTTTTACTTATTACTGTTACAGCTCATGGCTAATGATAAGGGGTTTCAGTTCCTTTGAAGTGGAGGCAGTGATTTCCATTTAATACGAATAACGTAATAAATTTGATTTACTCTCTAGTCTTTTAATACAACTCAACTTTAGTTAGATTTAGGCTACTTTTCCGCACTATTAGTGTTTCTATACCCAAAGTTTTTCCTACCCAGGTACCCAAACTTGGTTAAACCAGGGCAGTGCAGGGTTAACCTGATTACCCAAAATCAGTAATTATATATATATATATATTATATATATAGGCCTATATATAGTTTTAAATTTAACACATTTTTTTCGGTAATTAGTAAATTGTATATTTTATAAATACGTATGCGCTGGTATTATTTTGCCGATTGCTTTAGGCCTACTTTTTTTTTCAATTTTTGCGTACATTTTTTTTTCTTGTTTTCGATGTCATTTTTTCCCTTTTTTGGGTAGTAAATACCGGAAGTTCTACCCGATACCCGAAATAAAATCGGGTACCAGGTTACCCAATGGAAACACTACTTGCTAGTAAAATGAATTTCTTTTCCTACATATTAAAAATTTGACTTGTTTTATGCATTTTCCACATCAAGCTTTCTCGAGTTAATTCACAATTTTTTTCCAATTTTTCTCGTACAGGGATTTTAGTATCTTTTCCCGTCATGCACGATCATGATTACTGATCTCAATTTTCTTCACGATCATGCAAGAAAGTTTGTGTGTGAACCGTGTCACGTGTGAGTCGTGTTCACGCGCCCATCTCTAACCCTATATTTGCTATTTATTTGTGAAATAGTCCACTGCATTTTGAAGAGTTGAACAGTCTGAAATAACGTTACAAGATAAATACAACTTACTGTTATTGAGTAATGTAAGCCCAAGTCTTTTGCTTACTGTAACAACCACTACTAGTAAACCACATACACTTTCTGAATGCAGCCTAAAAATGACCAAACTTAAAAAGGCCAGAGAGATTTAGTCTACACACCAGCCTAGTCATCCAGTGGTGGCGCCAGAGGTCCGACCGACAGGGGGTCCAATGCTTCCGACAGGGGGTCCAAGTAATTATTAGCGA
>JAQIWE010005358.1:0-10040 GCA_034698565.1 Campodea plusiochaeta
GTGGTCAACAATGGGTTTACCCGTCAAAATAGTTTGAAGACATAACCAGTTTGAGTCAGTAAGATTTTGGAAGGACTTTATAGTTTTCATGAGTTCAGTTCCGCATTGGAACTATTTATGAAAATAAGAGGTTTAATATGACCATACCGAGAAATTTTGAACTCCCCTCGTATATCTTTATTACATGTCGTATAGTAAAACCAGAATTTGGGTTAATAGCTCAATATAGATATTTTGGTGCATCCAAAAATATTTTAGTTAGAGTTCAGTTTTTTTATTTGATGTGGTGCAGCGTTACAGCTGGTTTCATATTTACTATTAGATTTCTTTATTTTATTTACAGTTTTGAAATTACCTACCAATAAGTAGTAATAGAATATAGAAATTCTTATTATTGCTTAAATTATTATGTTTTAAGTCATGTGGAACAAAATTGCGTTAATTTTTAAGGCGGGTGAAAATAAGTGTATTATTTTGTAATGGGTGGAAAATTCAGCGTTTTTAAAGCGATTATTATAAAACGGTTAAGGCTCCTTCACCCAGAATGAAGATTGAGTTTCAGCACAGGGAATACCATGTTAAATCCAATACTATTTTAATGCTACTTTTTAATGCAATTATGTAGTGTTTGGAATCATTGGATTCAGGATGAAGTTTTTTATTCTTATATCTTTCCAAATCTTTAACTAATATATTTCCAAATTATTTTTTAACCAATAGCATGATACATTAATGACATAATGAAAAGATAAAAAATGTTGTTTTACATGTATAATCCAAAATGATATTTGTTTTTAAGTTCCTGTCAGTTGATATCTTGTTAAATTATAATGAGCATTAAACAAACTGAACTTTTTGTCTCTCCAGGCGGCCATTTTGTTTATTAATCCGGAACTTTTTCACAAATATATTTGAATATTATCATAACGAATGCAATCCAAAACAAAAATAAAGAATTGCAACTTTACCTGGTGAGTAATACAGAATTCAAATTTCGGCCACTCGGAATTTTAATTTTAGGTGGAGGGCTCTTAATGATAAATGGACTTTGTTTTCACACGTGAATAATTTTATTGTAATGCTCAACTTGTTTTAACTTGTACTTTCTTTTAAAACAAGGTTGGAAATATATTGATGCATCTTGAAAATCATATAAATATTTGAAGTCATGCGAATAATTTTAGATAATAAAATTGTTCAGGATTGGGATCGATTTCTTTCCCTAATATCTGAATATTTTGTTTCAGATCGTCTGCATAAGATTAGCAATCTTTGTGTATTGTACACTCAAGTATGAATATTGTATGCAGTCTGAATATTGTATGCAGTCTTTATGGGGAAATTTATAAGAAGATTTGGCCTGCAAAAGAAACTGGTTCAAGAAATTGTCATGAGCGTGCTGAAGGATTCCATCTACATTCTGCACAACCATATATATTCAAAAACACAAATTTGAAAATATTTTATTACAATTAATTTGATATTGTTATTCTGTGACATTTGTCAATTTACTATATGTAAACAGAGTATGTAAATAAACATATTATTCTCTCTATTTGGTATATAACTAGTATGGATACTGTAAAACTGTTTGGTAGCTTTTTTTTCATAAAATGATTTTTAACAAAAAAAATTGATGACTGTGAAAACAATAAAAAACTTCCAGAATATATTTAAAAATAATTCTTCACATTCATGAATTTTTATACATGATATAGGAATGAGTTTACAATACTTGGTGGCTTGCATTTTTGGTCAACATTGTTTATTATTATATACTGTACATGACCCATTGCCGCAAGTGATCTTAATGACCCATTGCAAACGCGGTTTAGGATTTCCAAAAGGGAGGGAGAGGGGTCAAGCCATAATAAAAAAAACTGAACGCGAGGAGGAAAGCTCTCGCCCAGATTTTTTGCATTTTTTGTCGTATCTGAACCACAATTTCGATTGTTTCTAAGATTAATTGACCCGAGCCCATTTTAATGATATTGCTTAATTTTAAGAGAAAAGTGCCTATTTTAGCTGATTTTCATTGAAAATCTTTCTTTATTTTGTGATGTTTAACAGAAAAGTTTAGTCCTAAGGTGAGTCCCTCATCACCCACCTAAAATTGCTCTTGACTCATTGAGTCACTGAGTTTTGGAGAAAATATATTTACAAACTCATTCCAACTTTGTTTTCTGCGGCTGTTCTCCTGTTTTGAAGTTGCATTTGTTAGAAGATCATACTTCTCCGAAACATGAAAACCTCATACGAACTGAAGTGACAGGCGGTGCTTATTAAAAGGTCATTAACTTAGCGAGTAAAATGTATATCCGCGTCAAAGTGCATTTTATTTTCTATAGTTAAATTAGATCTCAATTTCTAAGGAAACCTTTTAACTTAAGAAACCTAAAGGAAGTTCACTGAAAACTTTCATCTTATCAAATTAAAATTGTGTATACGTCTTCCAAAAATATAATACCTGTCTCAAAACTCCTACATCAAAAATTTTACTCATACTTTTTCCCACACTTTCATAATCCCTATAGTCATCCCTATTCCTATATTTGGTCTTATATGCAAATACTTCATCTACAATAACACAAAAGTCACAAGAACAATATTTTCAATTCGCACCTCTCTGTAAGTAGGATACGACGACAGTCTCTCATCGCGACTCGTCTGCAGAAAGGGGGGAGAGGAAGAGAGTTCAAGGGTGGATAAGGGAAACAGATGCTGATGGGTTGTGATAAATTCAGTGTAGAACTAATTTTTTAATAGGCCACTTCAGCCAAAATCATATGGACGCCGCCATATTAGAAAATTCCAGGTATTTAAATTTTAAACTCCTGAATTAAAAAGGACAGTGTAAGGAATGATATTCTTTTTTTAACCGAAACAATACTTTTCTTCAGTGTAGAACTCAAAAACTCTTGAAAATTGAAATTATATTATTGTTAAACGATAGAAATATATTCTCAATTTCGAACTGGAAATAAGAAGACGAATGGAGCAGAGGCAAAAATATAATAATAATAATAATGTCTTTATTTCTATAAGAAACAGGCGGTAACTAGGCCTATAGAGGCCTCTCTTCCGTTCAACCTATTACAGAAATTTTAATTAATATTTATGCAGTTTTAAGAAAGACACAAGAAATTAAATGTAACTTAAAGATAAAAATAAAGAAATAAGGAAGTATGAGATAAACGTCACAACAAATATCACAAGTATCAGCAAGAATACGCCCAACTCTGTAGATATCAATATTTATTATTATACAACCACAACCGGTTCAGGTCGTTACAACCTATATTCTGGTGGTTCTATAGGTATGCCGAAAATTCAGTGTGGAAAATTGAGCGAGCGAAAATTCGGCGACTCACATAATGCATTCTATTCTTTTTTCTATATAATGCATTATGCATATTGTAAAAAAAATTATTAATTGTAAGGGAATTAATATGCAGATAAAAATATTTATAATAAAAATAAAATGAAAATAGACCTGTATAGTAAAACATTAAAAATCAGTAATTAAAAGTAATAATATATCAACTTGCAGTGAACTATTGTGTTATTCGGCTTATTCCTCTCGAATATAGGCGTACATAAAAAATATATTTTCTTGATTTTTATCAGCAACAATAATAATATTTCTCACCCAGTTAGTAGGCACTTATGTTTAGGCCTATGTTTACAGTATATGTCATTTTTTCGGAGCTCAGTCTCATCAGCAGCATTATTAATATTGAGGGATTATATTAGAAAAATGGCAGCCTATTATTCCTACGGAGAAGGGCTTTCATTTTTCTAATATAATTAAATCTTCCGTGAACTACAACCAAATTAATTGAGGGATTAGATATTTTAAAAGTGGTCGGTAACTATCTTTTCATATTTAAGTTTTTATGTTCGTATAATAGGTAACAACAGAGCAATTTATGTTATTCCATTGTATAAACTTTCAAATTTTATTCAGTATGTTTACCTATATGTAATAGAACACGGCAGTTTTACTTAATTTCCAATATGCTGCTTCAGCTGATGTTATTTTGGACTCCATTTTTTCTCTCGGAAATGCGTATTTCAACTCGCTGAATTGTCCATGCTGAATTTTTGTCTCAACGAATTGTCCGCGCTGAATTTTTGTAGATCGCTAGAACCGGATTTATATACAAATGAAAACAGAAATCTATTCTAATTCAATCAGAAGATGGGCTGCAACGACCCGAACCGGTTGTGGTTGTATGATAATAAATATTGATATCTGCAGAGTTGGGCATATTCTTGCTACTTGTGAACTTGAAATTAAATAAGCAAAGCAAAAAACTTCGTTTTCCCTATCCTGCTTCATCCTTATAAAGGTAAAGATGTAATGGCATAGCGTTCATCTGAAGAAGATCTATGCTGCAGTTGTGAGTTTATTGTCAACTCTTTTAACTCCCATGTAAGTTTTTTAATATGCTGGATACAAATCGATAATTTGAAAGTCTGGTTATCTTGTAGCCGTACCGTGCTGTGTTGGATTAGCTTGCTAAAGGAATTTCTTATTGTTCCTCCTTTAAAAAAAAACGTTTATTTTTTATAGGAAAATATCTCATTTGAACACCGTAAATCTGTTTTCTGTACCCTAAATCATTCGAGGTTCTTGGTTGCCTGTAACAATTTTACATAGAATCAAGAGCAACTGACTTGGTTAGTGTTTATGTACAGTAGCATAATATCAAAATGACCTGCCTGTGCGTTCACATCACCTGTTGAGCATTTGTTGGATGAAATATAAATTCTCACTTCCATGATTTTTTACTAGTCTGTCCTAATGGTTGTGGGAAGCAAGATCCACATTTGTACGTAGCAAGGGTAAAGAAATTAATAAAGCAATGTTGATTCCAAGACGTCTCTGTGTAATTGATATACGATGCTACCGAGTCAAAAGTCACTTTTGTCCATTACTTTGTTCTTACTCGTTAGTTAAGACAGTTTTTATGAAATTATGCTTCTTTGAATATTTTTTATGGAAAAAGTTTATAATATTTCCAAAATAAAGTAGGCAGTTAAATAAAGTATTCTGACTACATCAACAGTGAGTCTCATCTTTGCTCGTTCACCATTGTCATTCGTCGTTAAGTCAGTTGCCTGTCCAGCTTACCTGCATCAGATTATTGTACTTTATATTTATCCCATTATGAATCATTTACTGTCGCCTAACACAAAAATTTCTTTATCACTGCTGCATACTTGTAATATTTTTCAGCATGACGTCTTATTTTCGAACACACAAGTCCCATTTCACTTTCTTTGTTCTCTATTGTACTCGATTCTCAAGGGGCCTTTAATATATGTTGGAAATCAGGACTTCACGTTGAAAATAATGGGCCTTTAATTTGTGAGGCATTTCGGAGGCCCGGCAGTTTTTTGTCAACGAAAAATACAACTCCACAAAAGTTTGTATGCCGCTTGCAGTCGTCAATATATTTCTATATACTGATGAGGACAAACTGCTCCATAGAAGTTTACAAAACTTTGTATAATTTGTAAAAGAAGTACTTCCATTCAATAATCTCCAAATTTCATGAAAATATCTCAACTAGAAAAAAATTATGGGCACATGCAACTAACTTTGTGACTCTACCTCGTAATAATATTGTAATTTGTCTTTGGCGATTTTGGTAAAAATAATTGTAACGATGTTATTTTAACTTCAAACAATGTATATGTATATCATTAAAAGATTATACTATATCTTTCAAACCGCCATGGAGACCAATTAATTAATGGAATTAATTGGCTGAACATAGCCACTTAATTAATATTTTCCGAAACCTCAAGAGTCAGGTAAAAAAATCTGAAGATCATCGTATACCGTAACTGAAACTGCGGTTGTGATACGTTAATATTATTTTAAAAACGGTTGTACTTTTTCTTTCATCGTATACAGTAATAAGCCTCTGTTTCATATTCCAGATCACATAATATTATCATCAAAATTATTTTCCATGTTACTCTCAGAAGTTCTCTATCTTTGTACACCTCTGAACCACATTAAGAGAGGTAGGCGTCAAAAGGTACGTTTATCTTAAAGAGAATATGTAGAAGAGCTTTTAGCCTTTGAAATACGATACTTAAGTGTATTCTCATGGCGTAACACGTTAAGCATATTTTTCACTTTAGTAAGAATGTAATATAATGTATTACATATATACTGGTTATACGGTAAGCTGAGTTCCAATGCGGAATGTTTTTTTTTATACAAAAGTTATTTTGGTATGTGCTCTGGAAGATTTAAAACAGTGAACAGTAACCCACTATGGGACTAGGGAACCTATTTTTCCCACTAAATTTAGATCACTAATCTACTAATATTTTAAAGTATTTATAAGTAATAAATAATAATTCTTGAAGCTACAGGGAATCTGAAATTTGATGAAATGGAGGGTTCGATGATCCTTATTACGTAAACAAAATTGATAGTGTTTACCGAAAAAGTGGATGCGGATAAGGAAGGTTTTATTTATAATTTAAACCAACATTCTCAAATTTTTGTTTTGATATAACGTTTCTGCTCATATAGGAGATGTTATTTATATACAGCACATTATCATTATTTTGCTCTTTTCCAAGAAAAAATCACTCCGTTATACTTTCTGTCAAATATAAATTGATTAATCAGAATTTTGAATCCCAATCGTAACGATATTTAATTACCTGATCTAATATGTTTAACATAGAAAAGTTTGGAGAAAATATAATGATGGATGGAATTATGAATTTGATAAATAACTTTTATAGTAACTTTAAAATTTTGGAAAAGTTCTAAATATAATATATCCTTTCTATAAAGGGTAGCCCTTTTAACAGTTAACTACCATATTACTGATAGCATGCTATGGGTTAACTTTTAAGGATGGGCTCTCTATATATAGTTCTACGTGCGTATGATCACAAAGATACCATAGTAACAGACTTGAAAGTGTGAAAAGTCTCTTATTCGTTTTGATCCGCAGAGAATTATTCCAACTCTTGTCAGACGGGTAACAGTGTAGGGAAGACATAAAATTTAAGGAAACTTTTGTTACTTTGCGGTATGGGGTGGTCCAAAAGAATCTTTTATGCTTTTAACATTTTCAGATTTTGTTACAGGGTTTTATAATGATTCTGAGAAGTGAAAATCATTTTTTTTTAATATTTATGTTATTTTCTTTTACGTGATTCCTTTCTTTCTAATTTGTCTGTAAAATGTGCCGAAGCATCGCCCCTCCTTTAGATTGTCTATTTACTGTATATTTTTAAAAACAATAAAATATTAACTCACGAAAGGACTTCCAAATATTTCTGTTTTTCATTCAGAATTAATTCCGTGGGCGAATTTTATTTATTACTTTAGATGACTTCAAGTACATGATGTTGTTGAGCAAAGTTTTATATTGTTAGGTTTCCTTTTACACTCATTTCCTTTGTTTTCTCATTTTGTCGTTCTGAAGTGTGAAACCCTTGCAGGACAAAAGTTTACCCATATCCGCTCAAAGAGGAAAAAGTGACCTTCAGAGTACATAGGTGAGCAGTTATAAATAGTTTGATATAAGTTTTTCCGTCGAATTTATAAATTACTATCTAGAATCAGCGAGATATTATTTTCATGGAAATTTACTGGAGTTGGATAGTGTATCGTTCACTAGTTCTCCAAACTATCGGTTTCATGTTTTGGATAAATAACTTAACTATCAAAATTTTATTATGTGAAACTTAACGTTGAAAACAGTACCTTATGACATTTCAGAATAATACATTCAAGTATTCAGTACTACTTTTCTCGTAGTAATTTTTCGACTTGACAGACGTTTCCATTAGTTTGTTGTACAAGTAGACGAAAATAGATTACCAACCTTTACAAACGAATGAGATATCAGAGGGTTTAGCAAAAATTTATTAATTGTTCCAAAAGTATAAGTTGAATTTGAAAATACCTAAGAGACGTTGACAGAATTGAGAGAAAAAATATTGGGAACTTAACAAAATTTCAGACAATTTTAAAGTAGAAATTATAAAATTCTGCGAAATCTAACACGAAATTGTTTTCTCTCAAATTACAAAACTCACATTATTGTTGTTATCCAACAATGTCTGTCTCCACCAACCGATTTATGTAACAACAAAAATCTTACACTATAACCTCAATCAATACCAATTGGTTTATTTTTCTTTCATCAATATATCAATAGAATGTTGGAGAAATCTTTCTCACGGATATCCGTATATCCATCCTTACAGATTAGATCTGTCAAAACTCAACGCTTTTCATTACTTCTATCCCACACAAGAATTATCTGACTGTTGAAAATGAGGTTGACAAACGATCTCGAGTTTTCCTTTAGTTTTACAGATACGATCGTGAGGATGAAGCGCGGAAACTATTCGTTATTCTTCTGAGTGGTTGCGGATTTGTGAAATCGATGTACAAGGTTCGGCGAAATCGAGCGACATCAAACTAAATCAAACAGCATCACCATTGCTGGCTACTTTCATAATCTTTATTTATTACCTTTTGATTTATTTACGTGATTTCTTTCGATTTTGCTTGATTTCGTTTGAATTCGGTGATTTCGCTTGATTTCATATATGATTTGACATCAACAAAAAAAAATGTGAAATGAGAACAAAATTAGCCAAAATCAACCTCGCGAAACCAAGTGAAATCGGAATCAGTCTATATTACAACTTTTTTTCGTATACTCAACCACTCCAGTTTGTATTTCCGTCTCGAGAAACTGTAAAACGGTTAAAGAAGAGTTCGACTATTAATATATTTGTATACAGTGTTTTGCAGTTTAGAGAATTTTTATCCTTATGATACTGCTAGTGATATTTTGACCTGAGAATGAGTCGTGTGCTGGGCTCGAAAAAAAGTTCCATCTTTTTTGCAGTGAGATGGACATGTTATTTCGTATTGTGTCTTTTGTAGAAATACCCACTATAGCGATAAAGTACGTATCTTACAATAGAACAGCGAAGATCATAAATGAACTGCTGAATATATTGGGATATGGTATGCTTTTAAATAAACCTCTGTACGTAAATTTAGCTTTAATTAAAATCCATTCAGCAGTTTCCGATCAAATGCTAGATGGAAATTCGAAGTAGGAAAACTATACTCTAAGTCAGAGCCAATAGCTGAACTCTCTGATATTGTGACCCATTACTAATGCAAGTTTATATCTGATATTTAAATGATATTTATTACAACAAAATAAAGCTTCTACGACGGATGACGGTGAAGGGAAGGTGATAACCCTATAAGTAGAAAAAAATGTTTTGAGGAAGAAAACATGTGACTTATCACGTGATTGTATATTTCTTTCATGAAATGAAATTGATGGATTTTGTAGAAGTGGACAATGGTTAGAAATAAACGTAGGTGTTGCCCGCTCATTATTTTAGAGGTTGATAGACAAAGCGTCTGTTAATAATAAATTTACTATGGAAGTTGACACAGAAGTATTATGTAGCAGGGTTATAACATCACTATTTAATAATGCAATATTATACTACATAATTATAAATATTGAATGCTTTTGATATCAAACTGCTTCTCATTCTTTGTTTAGGTAGAAATTATTTTTCCTGATTATTGTTCCTTATACCGGTAATAGTGGCTTCGGTTTTCGCTCTGGAGATGTTTCATGAAATCGTCATTACTTATATGAACTGCTGTGAGCAAAATTAAACTCCAGGAAAATAAAACCTTTAAATTGAGATGTTTCTGACCCTTGCTTCCCATTTTCATTTTTAAACCCATTCACTTTTGGGTTTTTGTTCATAGTTCATTTCATGCTATAGGAAATATTTCCTGTATGGCATCAGTTATTGGAGTTGGGCATTTTTTTCGGCACTAATGCACTTTTTAAACTGTTTCAAGGATTCCGCAGACACTGTTGTTTCACTTGGAGAGTTCCAGGTGGGAATAGCCCTGATTGCGAAGCTGTTTAAGGTCCGGCGAAGTTTGATTCACACGGCGTTTAAGAAGTTTTTGAGAGTGCCCTCGTGTTGCATGATTG
>JAQIWE010005359.1:0-10040 GCA_034698565.1 Campodea plusiochaeta
AAAAATTCTTTAATAATGCAATAAACAAGAAAATCACACAAAAACGGGAATTCATTATCTGTAAGTAACACTTTAAGATGTTTGGAGAGTCAATGGATTGCTCTGATGGCGTGGTACTTAGAATCGATCCAAATTTCTCCAGTGAGTGAAGAGTTAAAAGTAATCGTTCGTTTACAATCCTTATAATTCCATTAGCGTTTAATTTCATTACTTATAATTCCATTAGCGTTTAATTTCATTACTTATAATTCCACTAGCGATTATTTGCGACTAAATATGACCCTGGAAATCTTAGAAAAAACGGAATATATATCAAAACTGAAAGGCAGAACTCAAGATTTCATGAATGATTGGTAAATTACCTACTGCTCGTAGTTTATAGCAGTTTTGAATGGATTAAATAAATTTTGATCATTGACTCACGACCAGGTGAAGTTGGGTCATGGGTCACTTTCACTTGGACGAGCGGTTCACTTGGGTCAAAGATGGCAAACCAAGTCGCCAAGTGACTCATTAAAACTGTAGTTATTTATATCAGTTTTTACTAAACTTCTAAATATATAGTTCATCATAATTTTTATAATGTTTTCCAAAGACTGACGCCCTGTCAGAATCTCATTTGGTAATATTTCAATTTCGATATGCTTCATTTTAAAGTCTTTTTTATTATGTATTTACTTAATTTCTTTAAATTATTAATATTTATTTATTTTTCAGAACACATAACTGTCGCACAAGCCACATGGATAGGACTTTCATACATTTCTTTGAAAACATGGAATTGGAGTGACGGAAGTAACTTTACATTTAGCAACTGGGCTGAAGGTGAACCTAATCATATGGTACCAAAGGATTGTTCACCAATGTTTTCTAATTGGAGTGATGAAAGTCATAGAGGAAAATGGGATGACGTACCGTGTGGGGATTTCTTTTCATTTGTCTGTCAAGGAGGTATGTATAAAACTAATTAACTAAAAGAAAATATCATTGAAGATAACGATAACTCATGTCTCAGAACCTTTAGTTCTTTCTCTTCCAGTGGAAAGAACTCATCTCAAATATCTAAAGCCTTGCTATAGTTTCATTTAAATGAATAACTTCTCCTGTTTCCAGTATTTCATCCATAACCATCTTCAGCTCACACGTGATTATAATCAAAATTCATCATTGAAAAGTATTTCTATGGGGCTTTCACAATTTCAAGTATCTTTATATAGACCCAATAAATTCATTTACTACATCCATTCATGATGTTTCTTGATGACGGATTAAATTCAATAATGAATAATCTCAATACATGTCTTTCCCAACTATGTCTATACAAATATAAAGATCAATGTTTTATTTAGACCTTCTAAAAGTATCACTAATTCAACTGCTGTTTTATTTTCTTATATTGTCAAGTACTCGATCAAAATAGTTTTTGGTGCACATGTAATTAACGTATTTCTTTGGTCATTCCTATCACAATTTTGTGCATTCATCTGATGATTGTTCTCTTTCCAAATTTTCATTATTTTATTCCAGATAATTTGTTACTATCATGAGTTCATAACTTAGTTTCCGCCCATGCAAATTAGCATGGAAGGAAACTTTCTTACGGCTTCAAATTAGCTTCCCTCAATCCTCATCATCTTCAATAATAACTTCAAATTAATGATTGTTACACATATTTCAGTTAGAACATGCTGTGCCTGTCATGTTTGACAAAACAGTTCAGGACTGTTCTTATTTTTATTAAAAAAAAATACATAGCTTCTGAAGAATAGAAGTTCATCTTCTATTATTTCGAGTTTGCTCATCCTTGTTTGTCACTATATTTAAAATATTTTCATTTTTAATTAAAATAGTTCTGTTACTATACCGATGGCATATTCATCTAAGTTTCGAGAAAAATTGTCTCCCAGTTCTTTGTATCAACACTCTTATGACTATAATAGAACACTACATGACAGTAAACCTAATTCTTTTTATATGTTTTGATACTATTTCTTCCAATCAAAGTCTTCTCATTCACAGATTTTTTATAATCTTTCGTTCCAACCTGCTTTTTTTTTAAACTTCTTTGCACATCACAATATTTTTAGCACTTCCTTGGCGAAAGTTATTGTGCATTCATCTTCAGTGCTATCCAAATTCACTTTTGGAGAACAGTTTCTAAACTTAATTTGTAGTTATAAAAACAGTTTTAAAATTCTTCTGTGCTCGTAGTTTGTTGGCTGCAGATTTGATTAAAAAAATATTATCAAGGCAATTGGCTGCAATGTCTCCAGATAATGCCAGGTGGGGGAAAATAAATCATACCCGACAGGCAACTGATCCGAAAAGATCATTTTAAAAATATTTGTCGATTCACGGGGGGAGGGGGAGAGAAAACCCTTAATATCCTACAATATTTCTCTCTCTCTCCCTTACTTAAGAGGTATGGAAAATAAGCGAAGCAAGGAAGGTGACAAGCAAATCTTAATAAGAAACAGACAAAACCGAGAGATACTTCATACCAGCATCATATTTTTTTCTTTGAGAACCAGAGATACTTCATACCAGCATCATATTTTCAATAAGTAATAAAATATATTTCTCCATCTCTTATTTCAGATTCACAAGTTGTATGTAGACATTTCAATAGCACAATACGGTCATATGACAATGCAGAAGTTTCTTGTGTTAATAGTGATGGGAATATAATTTCATGTTCTTTAGATGAGTTCCCAGTTGGATCAACAATTAAATTAGAATGTAAAAGCAAGAACAATCCAATACCAAGACTTATCACCAAATGTCAGGATAACGGACAATGGGATTCACATTATCGATATTTTTCATGCCAGAAAAGGTAATAATTTATTTATTGACACCCGTGCAATAAGAAAGATTACACAAGGTTAGCATTGAAAAAGAAAAACCGTAATAATTATAATAAACAAGTATAATCTATATTCTATTTGAATGATTATATAATAACGGAAAAAAGGGAGTCTTACCAGTTTTTTTCCTTTTAATTTCAAGCTTAAGAGATGTGTATGATAGTTATATAGTTTACAAAGAATAACAGACTATTTTTGGCACGTAAATATGGTATAATGAATACTGTACATAACACCTTATCTGTATATTTTAAAAACAAGTAAAAACTGTATCACCAACAAAAATTGAATGACCTCTTTTTCACAATTTCTGTCTGATACAACTGAAATTATTATTATAAATCCTCCTGAACTACAATTTGTGTTTGAATCCTAGTGAAATTACAAGGATTAAAACGAGAAAGTTTTTTTAATCCTATAATAACTTCACAAATTTTCTTTTGTGCATGATTGCTTTTAAAGTTTCCATGATAACATGATGTTGTGCACATGTATAAAAGCAAAATACTTCCTATAACTTACAGAAATATACAGAACTTTATTACTATCACTTACTATGTTAAAAAATATAATCTCACCTTTTAAACAAACATTTTTACATAAAAATTGTCTAAGGTTACAGTAACTGCCTGAAAGACGTTATAAGTGCAAATCAGTATTGTGGGAGTCAATCCTTGCTCTCTTTTTTTCACCCTCTTCCCTCCTTCAAACAAATGTTCTGCTCTCTAATGAAATTCAGTACATCTATGGATAAACAACCCTCACAAGATTAGATTTCAATTACAATACATTATAGAGCAAGGCTTGACAGCATGAATAAACATGATAGTTAATTAATGGAGGAAATGATAATTTGCACATCTCCCTATATTTCAGGAAAAAATCCAAAGGACGTGTATCAGCATGGAAATCAGATGCAATCCAAATATCTTTTAATGCTTTCTTGTGTGTAATTACAATAGTTGCAATATTAAAATTCGAATATCTTTAACAACTACATTATAACTGTTTTATTATACCATATAAAAAAGAGAGTAAAATGCATGTACTGTAAAAGAACTTTCCTAGTAATTTGATTAATCAGTAATAAAGTATGCTGTGCCATCATCAAAGAACTTAAACTTCTGAATCAGTTCAATATACTTATTTGTTATTATTTACAGCTTACAAATATTCTGAATATTTTTGTTACATATTTCATTCAGCTCTCCAAAACAGAAATAGTATTTCAGATATACTTTAAAATCTTGTGAAAATCAATGAAGATGCATTTTGACATATATATAACTTTAAAACACGAATACAGAGAGGTTAGATAAAAAAATATGGGTAGTGACTAACGAAAAACTGTAGTTATTTGTAGAAAGTTGTCAGTTCAGTGTTTCTGTTTTATATTTCAGAACTGTAAATATCATTTTTCTCTTGTTACGGATATATAGTAAACCTGTCCATATACTTTTGCATAAAAATTAATTTCATGTTTCAGATAAAAATACATTAACTTCAGGGTAAATGATTTATTCCCAAAATGATAATTTTGGACAAATTTAATTTACAGCAGAATTACACACTTATATTACACATAATCTCTGCTTACAAATGCAAAAAATTTCAAACTTGAACAATAGGGAGTTCAAAATTCCAAGGAACATTTGACATTCTGATATGGTAAAGAGCTTAGTTTATAGTCAGATAGTTACAGTCTTAGGTTTTTATTATTCTTCTGTCTGATGAGTTGTCTGTTAATCAGATGATGGATAAATTTGTATTTTTAGAAAGAGAAGTTACAGTAAATACTGCTATTTTCAGAATAGATATAAAAGCATTATGTCTGACAATGCCAAATAGACAAAGGTTTCCTAGATTAAAGCAGATCTTATTATACCTTATTTGGAGTTAAGAACTACAGAGTAATATTCAATAAAACAAGTTCATCGAAAACAAAATTTAACAATATCTTTATCATATTTACTACAAATATGAAGTTGGTTCTCAAATTATTTGCCAGTGAGAAATAATGAAGGTGCATAACACAATTTAGAATATTTTCTTTGAGCTCTTACAAATTTTCACTGACTATACCTTTTCAAGAAGGTACAGATATTTATTAATAAGTTGTTATGTAGTAAATCATGTTTATTTGAATATTAAGGGCTGAATATTGTGCATTTTATTTTTAAAAGGTAAGTTTCTCTGACTATAAACCAAGCTAAAATGAACTATATAAGCTGCATAATAAGTATAACAAATGACATAATAACAATATACAAGACAATATGGTACATGGAGCAAATGCACTTATAACAATGCTAGAGAGAGAGAGGTTTACTGTGTTTGAGCCAATGTGTACAACACAATCACTTTCATTTATAAAGATACTATAATAAAGAATTTGTTAATATTATGTAAACAAAATGAATGCAGAAATGTTCTGTGTTGACAGATTAACAAATCAACCTTTCCATTCATTTCAAAATTTATCAAATGACTACACTGCAAGATAGATTGGTTCATCAGTGACGTACATTACAAAACAAATTAATTATTTTGAAAAATACTGTGAAGAACAATTTAAAAATTGTGAAAGAAGTCAGTCGAAATGTGAAGTGATTTACTTTCCACATCAAGAGATACTTATGTTATCATCTCATAATTATAACTTCAGATTATAATTATGAGTTGATAACAGAATATTACAGATTATGAAATCTATTTGAATTATTATAATTATGTATAACTTCACATTCTTAACTTCAATTCAACATATTCTTTGTTATTCTTATAAAAAAAACAGGTCTGATTTCAATTTAAATAAAAATCACTGCTTCTGGATAACTGACATTGAATTCATTGAAATAACGAATAGAGTAAATCAAACGTAATTCTGACAAAGGCTTCAGCAACAGTAACACATTACTTTTAAACTAATTTTACATTTCCGTTGGTATAAGCACCGATAAACACCACAGAAATGAAATCCGCAAAATTATCATTATTATTATTAGCTATTATTACAGCTTCTCACAACCACAAAAAACTAGAATGGCTTTTCAACATTAAATATTATTTGATTAGATAAATGGCAATTTTATGAAGGCTAGAATAGAAATAAAATCCATACTGTCATAACCATTTTCTTACACAATATCTTAATATTCTAATTTGTTGGATAAAGTCTGGAAGAACAATTAATTTGATAAATTAAAAACTGCCTTATCGTTCTTCTTAAAACGTTTTATTACTAACTGACCAGGTTTCAGCTTTTTAAAAGCTGAAACCTGGTCGGTTAGTAATAAAACATTTTAAGAAGAACGATAAGGAAGTTTTTAATTTATCATCTTAATATTCTTTTAAAATAACCTTTTACGTCATGAAACGTACACTACAAAATATACAGTTATTCTGTTTAAGAATCCCATATTTAACTGCTTAGTCAAATAGCCTACAGTATTATATTTTGGCATTATTTTAGTAAAGTGAATAAGATTTTCCAGAAGACACCCATTTAAAAACATGGTTGGTAGAAAAGTTATGACAGTATGTACATTTTTCCCATAAACTTCATGTTAAGAATATTGTGGTAACTATTTCAAATGTAAAACTGGCTGGATTTAACAATTACTTGGACATGTTATACTGGAAACCTAAAAGCTAGGGCTGCACATCCCAGTGAAAACTTAAAGGAAATATTCTGATAAATTATCACATGCATTTTGTATTATTTACTGTAATACTGAAAAAAAAGTATGGTTTTGATATTCAAACATTAATTCTGCATACTACATGTTACATATTAAAGGAAACATCACTGATTAATAATAAACTATAATAATGTCTTTTTGAATGATTTTGAATTTGAATACTAAATGCTACGGTAGGCATGTCATCTTGTTTCCATTTGAGGTTTAGGATAATTAAATAAGAAAGACTAACTGCTGTAAAATTTACGGTTTTAAAAAACACTGAGATATAATTTTATAGTAATTTAAGAACATTAACAAATAAGTTTTTTCCATTTAACAGAATTTTATTTGATGCAGCCCTCTTGCAGTTGTGCAAAATTTCATTGTATTATGACTTGTACTAAATAGGTAAAATTATATTCAGCAATCCAAAAAAATATATAAAAATAGCACCTTTGGTACCCCACAACGATATATACAAAAGTTGAACGACACTAAACTGCTATACATTCCATAGCAAATACAAAACGACATTATCGTCACTTACAAAAATACACCCTTAGTTAGCTGTCTTTATAAACTGCTTATTCGAAGATTATTCTTATATTCTAAATACATAAAATTTTAATCGAGTCAAATCATTAGCAAATCTTGCTTTAAAAATGCATACAATAACATGAGTAATGAAACTACACAAGTCAATTCTAAAAAAAAAGTCGAAATAAATAATTTACTACATTTTATTTAAATTTCTCACAATAGCAATGGAATAATTAACCAAGTTCATATGTCAAAGAAGTTACAGAAATACATTTACAAAACAAACAGAGCTTTAGCTATAAATAAGTTTCAATATACACTGAGCATGCACTGATCAAATAAAAATGAGAATAAATTCATTAGTTACATGTTAAAAATCTGTGTGAATATTACAGAAAGAAAAGTATGCTACAGTGTAGTTATTCAAGTAGAATTCATTATTAAAATGCACTCATAGGATATTCCACAATTTAAAAATTAGATTGAAAAGTAACAATGATTTACAATAGAAATAAA
The DNA here is from genome assembly GCA_034698565.1 of Campodea plusiochaeta. Lineage (NCBI taxonomy): Eukaryota > Metazoa > Arthropoda > Diplura > Rhabdura > Campodeidae > Campodea > Campodea plusiochaeta. The sequence continues at coordinate 7,607 of JAQIWE010005359.1, forward strand.
TATCAGCCAGCAATAAATTATAAGTTATTCATCTACGATACACACAACATATGAAATTTGTTAATCTTTCCATTACTAACTTAACATAAATTTTGGCTCAACAGTAAATCTCTTTTAAAGTAATGTATAACAACAAATGGCAACTATAAAAGTACATTTTCAACACACTTTACATCTTTTTGAAATATACAAACAATATTGAATAAAAAACATAAATCTCCTTTCTCTGTAAGGCACTTACATATAATCCGTAAAGTCATCTAAGCAGCTCTGCCTTTTACTTGCGGGCGTTTCATTTATTTGTGCTGGGTCGATTTTTAGGTTATGCTTTTTGATAGCTTCTTGCTGAACTTTCGTTCTCAGTCTTTTAATCTGGCGTAATCGTTCTAACCAATTGGAGGCGTAAGGATCCAGTTTGGAACGCTGGAGACTTTGAAATATCATAGAGGCAAACTGAGGGGTAAAGGAAAGGAAAAGGGAATGTTTAAATTTGTTAACCTTATTTTTTGTTTGGAATCATTAATCACATTTTTCAATTTCTGCAATTTATGGTATGTTTATTCAATGTTCACTATTAGTAGTTGAAATATATAATCGTACTAATCTGGCAATTAATCTAGTAAAAAAAAAAAATTAATTTTAAAGCAGGCCAATGTTTCATTATGAAATATTCTCATTCACAATACATTTGTTCGTTAGTCTTAAAATTACCTAAGAAAAATATAATCACATTGCCAATCAAAATTTAACGCCACAGGCTATTAAACAATGTTAAGTATAGGTTAAGTACCAAATCATTTGAAAAGAAACTTCAAAACATGTAGACCTAGTGAAACCTCTTTGCAACTCAGTCAGCAATATTGCATTATTATTAAAATGAAAACTAGGGAAACTTAAATAGGGTACCAAAACTACCTTCCTAATGGAAACTGTTAGCTAAAATATTATCTTCCATTCATAATCCTCAACCAAATTACAAATAAATGTTATTACTTACATTACAGTGTAATGCTAGCTGTCTTGCAAGTAATGGTAAATTCTCATCTGATACAACGAGTGGATCAGCATGTCCATAATGTTCAGCTAATTCCTTCTTAGCTTTAATCTTCACTAAGTTTGATCCATGATCTAATGGATGGATTATAATACTTGCATAGTTGAATTGTCCTTTCAATGTATTAATCTCATATTCTTCACCACTGTCATTGTATACAATAACTACGTAGTCATTACCTATGTGAAGTTTCTTTGCATTGCAGTTAGGATCGTTATCACGTTTCGCCATCAGAGTTGCCACATGGAATATAACCTAATGAGAGATTGAGAATTAGTAATTCTTATCTGCTTTAGTCAAACAGTTTTGTCAACGTAGAACTTTTTTTAACACTTTATAAATCATTATGAAAATTTCAAAAAAGGAACCATACCGTACAGTGTGTAAAGTTTTCATTTGGTTTATCGTTGTAGATCAATTAATAAACTTATGAATAATGCTAATAGAAACTTCCAATTAAACCTGTATACACCCTTTAGAGTCATAATTAAAAAATACGATAAGAGTACAGTACTGTATTCGTAAAAAATCTATCAAAAATTTGCTGTCAATGTTCTGTTCGATATAACTTTTTTTCTAATTTAAAAGGTTAATGTTATGTGATAAAGAATCATTAAAATTTTCCAGTTTTCTTTAATACTATAATAGTCCTAGGTGGTAGAATTCTTGTGAAATAAATTACTCTTACTTTAACTGTACTACTTAGGAATTAATTACAGTATGATAAACTGTAAAAGAAGATTTCTCATCTTTCAATTTCCCACTATTGAGAAATTCAATTTATTGACAATAATTAACCATTACACTACTTGTGAATTTCATGTACCCTTTAGCATGTCATACCTGCATAATATCATCCTGCCATATATAAGCAAATCTCCCATCACTTCCACTTGTATCTAAACCACCTATATAAGTTGTATGGGGATCAACATCTTCAAGACGGATCAATGTACCCAAACCCTATGGACACAACAATTTATTAGTTCTCAGCAATTATTATAACAGTTAAACAATACTGCTATTGTGAGTTTATTACAACTTCCCTTCATGAATATTCTCCACTTGTTAGAATAAAACTTAAAGAGTTACCTGCCGATGATGAATTTCCCTTTTTCTGTGATTTTCTTGTACCTTATATTATTAAAGAATTTATGCTTATATTATTAAAGAATTAATGCAAATTAATCATTTTATTCATATATCAGTAGTTGTCTTGTTTTGGGTCAGGCTTGCTTCGCTATCTTACAGTTTATTTTCTTGCATTTTCTAAGGTGAGTATCTCCACAACCGGTGATTTTTGGGAGGTAAGAGAAATAATATGAGTTATTTATATCAAGAAGACTAATATTATGTTATAATATCAGAAAAGTCAATTTA
>JAQIWE010005360.1:0-10039 GCA_034698565.1 Campodea plusiochaeta
TGCACAGGAAAAGTTGTATTTTTAATTATAGAGTGATTTTCCTATATTTCACGTACATTCTATACCCCAAAGCACGCTATTTTGGATTAGTTCAACCACCAGGATCGTTTTTCGTGCAATAGGCGAATTACACCATATAATTTAATATTATATTATTCTGCATAACTTATACTTTACTTTTTTATACTCATTTCAATTCAGTGGATGGAATTTGACAATAAGTAAATTTGATGCTTGGGGGGCGATGGGTCAACACTTCCTCTCAAATTTAACAGGAGAGTGATCCCCCCCCCCCTACTGCGGTGTCGCTGATTGTATGATTCAGTTAAATAATTAAGCTATTAAAACATCAAACATACCAAAACCGATATATAGAAAAAGTGTTGTCGACGGCACCACTTTTCTTGTTTATTCTAGACTATTTCAACAATATATTTATTTCGAATGACTAATTTCCAAAAAGCAGAGAAAATCTGATAAAATAGATTGATTGTGACTCAAAAGTTTTATCTTTTTAAATATTTTGTATGTAAAGAGTAATGATTCAGAAGCAACTTAATTTCTTGCTGTCAAATGTTTAAAAGTTGTGGTTGTCTGTTTATATATTTTTAACGTCCGTTTGTGTCAAAATAAATTACTCATTTTGAATATTAAGGTATTGGTTTTACCACAAAGATGAACAATATTATGGAAATGATAATGACAAATAAGGAAATTGAATAACTTTAGCACTGCAGGGGGTACATTTCCTGTCACTATATTATGACAACGTCATACACAAAATTAATTTAAAAAAATGTTTTTCAAGGAAAACTTTTGATTCCTTTTTGTGACCATCCAGTTTATGATCGTTTCATAATTATAACAGTATAATGTATGATTTTCAGCCCCATTAGCCTTATTTTCATCATCAATTGAATGTAAAAAGTATATTTCAATTGGTTTTAAATATTTCGGAGTCATTTATTTAAGACTTATCTCAGGCAAGTGGTGTTCAGGACCAAATAATTTCGGAGTTATAAATACTAAATTATAATAACTTATTCTTCTCTCGAAATAAATATTCTTCTCAGGCTTTCCTCCTCAAGAAGAATGAATGGGTATACCAGGCGTTGTTAAAAAAAATTGTACAACAGTGTTCATGAATGGTTCACTCCTCGCGCCTAGACGATTTATGGGAGTTCATTCCAATTTCCTATGTTTTACTGAATTGAAACTATATTTATTATCGTATCGCTAATGGGAACGATAGCGGAAAACTAATTCGAGATGGCGCTGGGAACACTGTTCTCTCACAGGTACCAGAGATAACAACAAAAAGGCGGGAATTATTATCGCAGATTTCTGGAAGTTAAAACTTAAAAGTGCTAAATTAGGTGTATTTTACGGAATTTTCTATTTTTGAAGAGAAGAGAGTGCTGGAATTCTCAGGAAAAAAAAACACTTGTAAAGGTTAATTTTGAAAGTTATTACACCTTCAAATGGTTTACAAAAATAATTTTAAGTCGTAATTATGACTGGGACCTCTGAAAAATGGATTTTCAACTAACGATCCCAGCATGCTTTTAAAGCAGCAGATACGGGAACAGTACATGCAGCGCTCATCAAACTCATACGGAAAAAACTATCGATCCATTGACGGGTTAACAATTTTTTTGATACCATACTTCTCGTAAATATATTTGTGGTAATTGTATTTTTTTCAACAAAATAGCATTTAAAACAAAATACAGCTGTGTGCAATTTGTGTATGGAAACGTCGTATGTTCAATTTACCGTAACAATCTGGCTAGTTTTGGTAATTTGATTTGAAATCATTTTTTTTTTTTGCTTAGTAACTTCAATATACATACTCCATAAACAATCTTGATCATATACATACTCCATAAATAATCTTGATCATATACATACTCCATAAACAATCTTGATCATATACATACTCCATAAACAATCTTGAGTTAAATCAGATCGGAATAACAGAAAAAGCTTCATTTGATTATAAAACGAAGATCAATAAATGAAAAAGAAAACAAGTAGAAAAAATTGTCATCCGGTGACGATCAACTGAGAGAAAAAATAACATCAAGTACAGTCAGACAAAAACCATCAACAAAATAAACGTGCTTAAAATCGAAAGTACATCAAAACATTTTGTCGTGAATACCAATCGAAAAAAAAAACATGCCTTGAAGAAAAAATTATACACGACGCTGTCCATATAACCCTCGGTAACTAATAACACATCCATTTATAATATTTAATTGTTCATCAGAAATAAAATATACTATACAACCAAAATATTGGTCAAGGCTATGCTAATCACGAAGCTGTCAATACCGAATAACGCGAAAGTAAAAAAAACAAAAATATAAACCAGATAATACTTCAATACTGAGGTAGGTCAAATCACCCCATCAGATTTACCCTTACCCCATTTTTCTATTTCTCCCCCTTTGATTATAGAAGTAGGGGAAGAGGGAAAATCGATAGCCTGTACAGCAGTGAACTTGAAAAAGGGGGATATGTTGTTTAGGTTCCGAGTGCATTCGCCTTTTTGTCGTGCTCCCTTCTCGGAATATTATGCCGTTGTTTTTGTGTACTTTTTCTTTTTCTACGAAGTAATGTAATGGAAAGATTAGAGAAAATAATATTATTGCATATTTTCTTGTTAGAAATATTAGAATATATTATCGTAAAATCATACTTTATTTCCATTGGAGTACTTCATAATTATTATTTTGCTCGTGTAATAATTTAAAAGTAATATTATTTTACTAGTAGTGATTTGAGGGCAATGAATATTACATTTCAACAATACAATAATTTTGAGTAAAACTAAATTACCAAATTTGTGCTTTCTTTTTAACATTATTATTATATCGAAATATTGATGCATTTCCCCTGAGTTTTCTTTTTTAAACTATATAAACTGATAAATGGGTCTTGAATTCTCATCAGTTATTATCTTCAAATACACTATGAATTCTCGTAGAGTCCGCTCATAGACTATTCATTCTAAATTATTATACATAGACTTGTACATCATTTTAGACACTTTCTTTCAATTCATAATATAAATAATCAATGAATATTGTTTATAGGCACTTAATTTATATTGCATGGCAAACCTGTATTTTTTCCAGAGGGAAGTCATCCTTTCGAACACACAATTCCTTTTTTTTTACTTTCTTTGTTCTCGGTCTCCCAAGAGACCTTATAAGCTGTGTTGGAAAAGATGGCTTCCCTCTGGAAAAGTAGCTATATACGTTAAATTAGCAAGACAAAAGATTTACTTTTATATGAAATATTGTACTGCAACTTTGTGAAAGAAAATATTCATAAATATCATTTCATTATCAGATTCGAGTCTTTTTACACTTTTATTCAACATTTTTTTCCCAAGGAGAGTTAAAAATAATACAAAAGTATTTTTCATTCAAAAAAGCTGTTTTATTTTTTGCATCGTACTAAATTTGGTTACGATACATAAAAAAAGCACAGATATATTATAAATTTTCGTTCTTTCTTCAAGCGACAACTTTTTATTTAAAAATATTGCAAAAAATACCCAAATTTTACCACATTTAGCTTCTCACAATTTTAGCGTTAACTGCTAAAACGCAAAATAGAATAATGCGTTATATAAAAATACTATTTTATTATTATTGAATAAGCTGTAATGTAAACCTGATTTTTAAAGGCACCTATTTGAAAGCTAGGATAGAAAATGACTACAGAAAAATATTGCAATTTTCTAATAAATTTCTTAAAAAATCTACAATAATTTGGTTCTCTGCTTATATTAAAAAATTTGACACATTCAATAATTAAAGTTTTCAAAATAAAATATATAAATAAAAAACATTGCTACATTTTGAGATTTTCAAAAAAATCACACTTTGAAAACATATTGGTTTCAAAAACAGCATTGTCTCTTCTACTATCAGTCATATTTTGATACAATACAAATGCTGTACCCATAAAAATAGGGTAAAGACTAGAAAAACTGGAACCTAATTCGACAATATAATTGATCTTAAAAAATGTTTTAGGAACCAGTGTAATGAAAAACTGTTGTTTATCACAATATTTCAAAAAAGTTATTGCATATTCTATATCTGAAAATGTCTTAATACTTTCTGTACATTAAAGAATCTGTAAAAAAAAAATCACACATGGCACAGTTCGGTATGACAGTAATACTAATCAACGCGTTATGAATTGGCATTATAACGAGATTTCATGAGCAAGTTCATATTATATTCGTGGCGGAAAAAACAAAAACTTTCCTTCATACATTATGAACAGTTGGTCCGAACACCTGTTTATTTTTGCGTCATGATAACACATGTGTTGGAGATCGAAATTCATACTGCGTTAGTACTGCGCTGATACCATGATTTGACAACCGTTATGTAAATGTTCCATCATTTCTTGTTTCAGGATACACACATCTTGCTTTAGTTTATTTTTCACGTTTATCAGTTCTTGGTTTTCGCCTTTCAGATGTTTCACACGGTCTTCCAGCCTTGAGATGCGTTCTAGCTTACGTCTCCTGCATTTGGATGCGGCCACTCGATTTCGCTGTCGTTTGCGTTCCAACTTGATTTTTTCTTGGCATTCCATATTAATTGGCGACATTGGTGGCGAATTCAGATTCGTTACACTTTGCGGTTCGTCTTTGATCGTCACAGCCGGAATTCCCGGTAAATTAAGAAAGTTCGCCGCTGTCGATACCGGATTGTAACTCGAATTATTGCAGGATGTAACTGGCATGTTTTGATTGCCGCCGATCGACGTTGTGTAAACGGATAACGGAACTTGGCTTTCTAACGTCGTGTACGTTACGGTTTCGGATCCCATCGTCGAATTTGTCGACACATCGAGTTCCTGTAATGTCATGCTGTCGTTACTTTCGTTCGACGAATCACTTTGATGCATTTGAGCCAGCGCATCGACGAAACCGCGGGCATATTGTTCTTGTTCCTCTGTTACGATTTTCGGGAAATTAAACTGAGATGGTGTTGGCGTACTGAGAAGATTCTGTTGAATTATAAATCGCTCCAACTCCGGAGAACCGAGTTTCAACAAATTCAAATCCGGAGACGATAACACCGGATTAAACTTTTGCTTCTTTGAGGATGACTTACCGGAGTTGAAGTCCAATGTCATTTTACGTTTTAACTGGTTCACATCATCTTTACCACGAATAACATTATTCGATCCGTAATAATTTGTTTCCATCCTTGTAGACATTATTTCGGACGGATAATTCAAACAATACAGTTCTCTAAATCACAACAATTCACTTCCACAAAATACTGTCAAGTCCACACAGCTGACCGCGTGCTATTGTTTACGATGATTCACGTTTCGAATCGATAATACAGCTTAAGCAACCGCCGAACTTCGACTAGCAGTTTCCATTGCGGTGGTGTTCTACGTTCTGAGTCATCATTTCAAAGAAGAGGTTGGTTTTATACGAATGACTCACGCGATCTAAAAATACACTATGATGTCAATTTCCAGCATTTTCATTGGACGAAAATGACGGAAGAGAAGTGTGACGTTTACTCTCGCGTTTTCATTCGTTCTTTCCCTATCGATGACGTCGTAACTACGAGGAAACTCAGACCAATCAGAGAAGCCCGTTTTCCCTCGTGATTTCAAATGCGAAGGAGGGATTGAGTAGTTCCGGAACGGTGTAAAAAACAATGTCAATGCGAATATATAAATTACACAAAATATAAATTGCAATTTCTACGAAAAACGAAAGAGATAGTCACTTTCAGATCCTTTTTCCGGTGTCCTAAATACCAAAGTAAAACGAAGTAAACTTTATAGTTAATTTTAAATGTTTACAGATTTTTCAAATCATTATGTAATCGGTATCAATGACTTCTTCACTATAAATACCAAACGAGTTATTTATGCACGGAATAATGACGCATTATTTTGGGAACTACCATACAGTGTAAACATATAAAACTGAAGGTTTATAACTTAACTTGCGATTTACGTAATAAAAAAAAGACAAATTATAATAATTGCTTTATACAATTTGCCCAGAAGATATAAGAAAAGAAAATTATACATTATTATTACAGACCTCATGCGTAGGAGAATGTAATTATTGGGAATACTTGTTCAGTTGTTTCTAATTTGTAATTATTGCGGATTTGCAATACACGTAACTACATATACCATTAAATTATGATGCGGCAGAAGAAATAAATAAAATCAGGATATTGCAGTGAATTTTTTTTTTTTATTTGAACAAAAAAATATATTTCAGTATGTATTTTATGAATGAAATCATCCATTCAGATTGTCGAATGAAGTTCAGCGCAACAACACATTATTATTAATAATAATGAAAGTTTTATTGTTGTTAATGAAGAGAGATGAAAAAATACAGCAATAAAAATGCAATAAAATTCACTTTACAACATAACTACATAATAATTATTGAGACATTATGAATAAATGACTAAAAGTTCTGATTATTCTCATATAATTTATGGTGTGATATTTCCTAATACCGATATGCTGCTTTTTAATACCGATATACCGGTTTTTTTTTCTAATACCGATATATCATTTTTTTTCTAATACCGATATAGCGTTTTTTTATTGTCTTTTCGAGAATATATATACTCGCACATCGTGCTCGAATCTTTGAACAATCGCCGTTTTATTTTTATTAACTTCATCAGTTTTTGGGTCGACCTTCTTCAATATTCGAAATGATGTCTAAAACAACTTTAGGTTGAACTTCAGTAAATCTCCTTGATCGAGATCTAATTAATATTTTGATTATTATTCGTCTGATTAATGAAAATATGTCTCATTCATTTTTGCAGTTGGATAGGGTTATATCAAGTAAAGAACTGGTATTAAAAATTCTGAAGCAGGGATTCCTGGCTCTATTTACTGTGGTTTTCCCAAAAGAGTTTCAGGGTTCGTGTAGGAACCATAAAATTCAAACAGCAGACATACAGTTTAGTGGGGACAACAGTATCGTATTTTATTTCAATATTAAAAATATCTAATGTATTGGATATTGTCTAAAAGAACACTTATTCTATGATGAAATAAAAGCTGGCTTAACGTTTTTCTTATATTGTTTATTTACCGACCAGGTTTATAGTGGCTTATGATGGTTATTTTATAACGGAAACCTGGTCGGTTAAAAATATCCAAAAATTTAATATAAAAGTTTGCTGTTGGTTTAGATTACAGAGTATTTCGAACTATACATTTCGATCTTGCAATATACAGATAAAGTTTGTAGAATCTATCTTTCAAATACTGTCTTCCAACTCTAAAAATACGTAACGCTCAAATAATTACCATAAAATAATACCTTTCAGTTACTCTAGCATTACAATTTTGGCACCATTAATTTTTTTCATCCCCGTAGTAGATTGCCGAATCATGTCTTTTTGGACGTGTTATGAATACGGAATTTGATATAGAGTTTTATTATTCTTTCTTTTTTTTCCTCTGAAACCTTGGATAAGCCTCCCACGCCTCCCGCATAAAATAAAAATTGCGTCACAAATTTGTTATTCCGACTACTTTTTTTTGCCTAAGGTAATAGGCCAAATAACTGGTTAATGTTTTTATTATAATTGACGTTTTCATCAGGATTATTATTGGTTATCAAACTTATAGTCATTCGTTATCAAAGTCAACCGTATAATCATGATATCGATAAGATGAAGATGCAATCGGTTCCGTTTCGATTCTTGTGTATTGATGTTACCGCCTGATACGGATTCATACTAAAACAGATTTACCAATGAGGGTGTGATATTCTATAATAAAACTATATAAAGTATAGAAGTCTGAAATATATATGTTTCTAAAACGTTTTGGTTTAGGAAAATCTACCCCAATTTATGTTGCGAAAAAAACTACTTTTAAGAACTATAATAAAATATAACAATCGACGAAGTCTGCAGTGAGGGCAATCGCACAATCGGAGTGAGCATTATTGTTTGTCACTTCTCCCTGAGATTTTCAATATTCTATTTAATATTTTATCAATTGTAACATTTTTTGAAGTGATCTTTCTCCGGAGAAATGTATTTATTCTAAAGGTTGAATCCAAAAATAAAAAAATCTCATTATTTTCAATAGAGGTTACGGAAATGTTGTTGCAACGGCATTATCTCGTAATAAATATTTATTGTCACTTCGTTCAATAAATAATTTATAATATTCCAAGAAATTGCAGTGCCAGATTGCAGAAATAATACATACATATTAATACACACAGAAGAGCATTTTTATTTTCTTCATTGAATATTAATTACCTCCACTGTAATTCATCTCAATCGAAGATATTGAAATCTTGAAATAAATTGACAGTGTATTGGATTTGAAGTTATTAGGATAATTGAAGAAATTCTAAACTAATAATAACTGATTTTGGGAAATGTTGCTTTAATCTTCAGATAAATGTTCATAACGTTTTTCTTTTCAGTTCATACTCTGAATCACTAATAAACACCAATCCAAGATTTAGTATTAAGAAATCGTATAAAATTCCAAGTAATATTAATTCATATAATTATGTAACGACGAAGGTTAAGGATTTCCTTTGGGACATGATTTCATTTCCCTTCATTTTTGGTGACTTCATTTTCGATTTCTCATTTAAAGCGGAAAAAAATAATATAGGCCTACCAAAAATGAAGTAGTTTAGGAATATATCCTCTTATACATGACAATATACCACAGAAAAGCAGTCTGAATTTTAGCTCGAATTTTGACTGCAATGAAATAATGGATCGCATAATGCATAAGAAAACTATCACTTTTCGTTTTCATCCTGTTACTTCTGCAACCTATACGACACTATTTCTATGCGTGTTGCATAATGCCGGTTGTGAAACACTCATTGCTGTTCAGTCAGTTATTTTCCTATCAGCACATATCAGTCAGTCGTAATTCACACTTGAATGGTACAATATCTTTTGCTGTAAACATTATAATACAATGACCCCAAAGATGAACATTTGTTCGTAACATGTTGGTCATAAATAAATAGCGTCTAACAGAAAAATACGGAGTTTAATAAATATCTGCAAATAATTATATTCAGTACTCAGTAGACTACTATCAGTAGCTTGGTATAACTTATAGTTTACACTTTCCAATTCGTATTTATTACTTCTTAAATAAAAGTGAAATAAATTATCATGACATAATTTAGACCATTTTCATTTAAAATTACAGACTGCTGCTCCACATAGGAACACACTGTATACTGTATTTGATTTTAAATGTAGAAAGCAACTGAGTTCAGGAGAGAGTTCACCAGCTTGCTTGGTGACTGAAAAAAGTGTCTCTCTGCAGCATTGTGCATTTCTATATATTTAATTATGTAAAAGAAAGTATATACTACTCCAACATAACATGTTAAAATGGGAGTTCCCTCAGCGTTGGAAAATATAGCACTTTTTATTCCTTTTTCTTCTTTGTTTTACTATTATTTAATAGTGGTGTGCCAGCAAACCAGCATTGTATTATTATAGCTAGTGAATTGTCCCAGCAATCCTAGCATACTTATGCCACTTGATTCCACCAGGTTTTAAAAAAACTGTTTTTTCCATTATTGATGGACTATATCATATTGCACAACCAGTATACCAGTATATTGATTCCACATTTATTTTAAAAATTTATGAATAATCAAGAAAATGTTGTTTAACCCAAAATGGACATCATATATCGCCGTAGCAGGTCTAATATCTTGTATAATGTGCATTTTTCAAAAATTTTCAGGAGAAGGGAAAAACTGATTATGACAGTTTTATTTACTTTAAATTATAATTTTATTAAATATACTGCTATTTCTGAAGTGTTTAAATAACAATGTGTCTTATTTTTTTACCTGCAACGCTCTCAAAATTCCATTTATCGTCTGAAATTTTACACATATGGAGTTTTTTTAGAAGTATTTTTTTGATTTCACAACACATAAGAGATATTTTGTGCACAGAAGAGATCTTAATCGCTAATAGTAGTC
>JAQIWE010005361.1:0-10038 GCA_034698565.1 Campodea plusiochaeta
TGAATACTCCTTATTTTAGACCCTTTTTATTAATATTTCGTAAAAATCTGGCTTCTTTTTTCTAATATTTTTCACTTGCAATTGTTCGAAGTAACCGCATGACAACGCTCAAGGAAACGCTCAAGGAAAAATATTTCTTAAATTTTTAGAGAATGCTAATTTAGTAATTATTAATGGGAGATCGGAAGATGATTGTCCTGGCAAATTTACTTTTCATTGCACTAACGGAAGCAGTACTACTGATCTATGTGCCACTTCACCTAGTATTATTAAGTTTATTCATAAGTTTCATGTAATTGACAATCTTTTATCCGATCATCTTCCTATTTCATTAATTCTTTCACTGCCGATACCCGAGACTAATGTTTTTACTGTTAACCCTAATCAAAACTTTTATAATGTACAGCAAATAAACAAAAAATTCATGTGTAAGAAATTAACAGAAGCTTCCTTACAAACATTCTTAAATATTTTAATTAAATCCCCCGTTAACGATATAAACTCTTATACTCATGTTAGCTATTCTCGTTGGATTGCTCTGGTGTTTGAGGCATTACGTTCTTCTAGAATAATTATTCACCGTTCATTTTCATTCCGTGGTACAAATAACGAATGGTTCGACTTGGAATGTGCATTAAAACGAACTATATTATTTCAAAAATTAAATACTGCTAATTTGTCCCAAAACCCAGTTGATATGCAATCCTTTAGAGAATACCAACGCTCCTATAAAAATATGCTAACAGCTAAAAGATTAAAATATTTTCGCGAACTTAACGAACAACTCATTAACATTAAAAATCCCGCCATGTTTTGGAGTATCATAAGAAAGTTTAAAAAATCTAAATTTATTGCTTCCTCGTTGATTAACTCTACTGCATGGGAAAACCACCTTCGTAAACTATACCCGCCCCATCCGGTTACCTCCATCGATGAACTACGTTATGACCTCCTACATTGCAATAAAATCCTCAGTGGAAATATTACCTGTGATTTTGAACCCATATCTGTGGATGAAGTCGTCAAAACGTGTCATTCGCTAAACTCTAAACACAATCCAGATTCAGACTATATATCAAATGATATACTTAAACACTTGCCTTTACAGCAGTATCTTTCAGTACTCACTGATATACTCAACTATATACTTTTCTATAGTAAAATCCCTGAATCCTGGAGAGTTTTGCAGTTGATTCCAATTTTTAAGAATAAGGGACATCGTGACGATACCAATAATTATAGATTAATTGCTATTACTAATAATTTATTGAAGTTACTCTCCAGAATTCTGGCGAAGAGATTGAAAGTACTTATTGTCAATAAGCGCTTGATTTCTAACGAACAGTCTGCGTTTACCCCTAATAGATGTACTTCACATAATTTATATATTTTGAAACATATTACTGAATCTAGGAAAGCTGCTAAACTAAAAACAATTTTGTGTTTTCTGGACCTAGAGAAAGCTTTTGACAGCATACGACATGACTTTTTATTCCAGAAATTACAACATATTGGCATTCCAATTCCAATTTCTTTTCATATCTTTATAGTAATATGCAAGGGTATATTAAATTTAATACTGTCAACTCCACGAGTTCTACTTTTATTACCAAAGGTTTATTGCAGGGGGACCCTTGTTCACCCTTACTTTTCATATTGTACATCAACGATGTCATTGATATGGTTAACAACACTCATATTACCTACCCCTCAATTACAGATCATGATCATAGACCTGTGACTAACATTTTGGCCTTTGCTGATGATATTGTTATTATCGGATCTGATCGTCGCGACATGAATAACAAACTTTGTAATATACAGTATTATATGGAAACCAATAACCTTAAAATAAATATCAGCAAATCTAAAATCCTAACTACATATGGCAAATTCTCCACTAATTGTAAATTTCCTTACTTTATTAACAATTCTCAGTTGGAATGTGTACGGCAATTCAAATACCTTGGTGTAATTTTTGATCAAAATTTGAACTTCAACGCACATTTAGATTTTATTAAATCGTCTTCGCGTTCAAAAATACGAGAAATTCTCTTATTATGTTCGAAAACTAAAATTAGAAATTTAAATTCGCTATTCAAACTTTTTCAATCGTGCATATTACCGACTGTATTATATGGTGCTCCCATCTGGGGTTTTCGTCAGCTTGATAACATAGAAGTCATACAAACTACTTTCATTCGCAAATTTTATTATCTCAGCAACTATGCCCCGAATTCTCTAATACGTTTAGAAACCGGAAGACGGCATCTACGAGTTAATTTACTAAAACATACTTTAAGATTTTTGTCGTCATTATACAACAATGAAAACCCTCTTATTCGTTTAATATACCGAAAACAATTGCTTGATCTTGATAAGCCGGATACCTATAGTTCCGTACCTAAATCAGGTTTAAGGTATTTTTCTTCTATTAATAATAGTGTACAATTTCAGAATTTGATTGTTAATAATGATATTTCTCTCTTGTCTGATTTGACTACTAACCTCATTGACTTATCCATTTTCGAGGATCAAACTTATGTCCACAATAAATTCAATTCCTATATTCTCAAGTCCTGATTTTACGATTTTACTCCTAAAGATTACTTAAATGCCAATTGGCCTTTGTATATAACACGTTTTCTGTTCAAAATTAGAATGCAGGCTACTAATAGTATATTTCAAAGGAAAATGTATAAGTCAACCATCCACTGTATGTTGTTATTGTAACTGGAATGAACCTCTAACATTTATTCATGTTTTATTTGACTGTCCTTTGTTTATAAATGATAGATATATTTATCTATCTGATTATTCTCCTGAGATGGACAAATATGTATATTTATACACTTTACAATATAATCAGTTAAATAACATACATAAATTCCTCAATGCCATCTGTTCAATAAATTAATTTTCATTTATTACCATTTATTTTTCTCTATCATTTCATTATTTAATTTTCCATTGTCCTCATATTATTTCAAGTTATTATATTATGTTATTAATATTTGTACGTATTATTTGAACACCCTCATTTAATGTATTACTTACACAACGGAGGCTTGATTACTAATTTTCTTTATTATGTATTGTTTTTGTTATAACCTGTAAATATTATATGTATTTTGTATCATGGGTCGACGACCTAATACTTTACGATTAATAAAATATTTGAACTTGAACTTGTTAATGTACTCGATATCCCAGGGGAAATGTTGGAAAACGATGCGCTCCGTTGAAAGAAATGGACTTTAATGAAATATTTATTCTTAAATAATTTCAAGGCTTGTTCCTACTTGTAAATCTACTTACAATACACAAGAAAAAAAATTGGAAAACACATCTAAAATTTGAAAATAAAACCTAAGACATAAGAAAATTAAGTTTTAATTTAAATATTACTTGGTATAAAAATACAGATATATTGATTATTTTTTAAACTAAAATTATGGTAGATTACAAATTTAGAATGATAGCATATTCAATAATTTGTAATCAAGTTATAAACTACTAAATTCATGTACATCAGGAAGTGTAATTATATCAAATCAGTTCGGCATAGTAAACTCCAACATTTCGATCCCGTACCTTATTTACTTTACTCAAGTTAGTTATCCTGAATTATTATGCAACCTACACGTTTCCTTTGTACGAATAGTGCATACATACTAAAATTTGCTATTTTCACAAAATCTTATTGAATCAAGTTTAAATATGCTAATGTTTTATTCAGGCTATTGGTATAACATATTATTGTGATTTGTTTCATGAAACTTACGCCCGCTGTTCACGATTCCATTTTACCATTCCAGTTTCAAGCGATTCACACTATTGTTTTTAGACACTGATGAAATATTATAAATTTTTTGGTTATAAATGTTTCAAACTATATTTTGGCCCTGATTTAATGATGAAAATAGCTCTAATCTATTTTTATGAGTAATAATATAAGACTTTCAATAGTTTTTTAATGCATTGAAATATTCTCAGCAAACCGGAAAAGTTATTTAAACAGTAATCTTTATATAATTATTAATACTTCATTTTGAGCACTTCCAACTCTCAAGATTAAATTTAGACTAATTTTTTACAATAAAAGTAAGATATCATTTTTATTTTTCTACTTGATCAACTTAGAATCAGTTAAGCATCCTCCTGATATATCACACAGAAATCGATTTACAGGTAGATTTATTTAAAAAAAAAAAAAAAAAAAAAACACACACACACAACTTGTTTAAAAAGAAATCTGTACTAAAAATCCATAAAACTTTCCCAGAATACATGAAAATATATTAATGTACTTGCTTTATATTAAATGTTCTTGCATAGTTACTAGTGAGTGATATTGGCTACATCATCGAAAGCTAAAATAATTTGAAACAGAATCTGATTAATATTCTTTCTTATTGATAAAGCCTATATTATTTGTCACTTTTAAATCCAACAAATTTGTTATATACTGCACATAATTATACCTGACATAAAACAAGTTTAACATTTAAATAGAAGATAGCACAAAAGCTTATTACTTTATTTATTTAGCAAATAATTGTATAAAGAATATTGCTGTACAAACTGCCGCAACAAATTTTATGCTAACACTGCTATAAGATTAAAAAACTAAAAAAAAATCTTTCGCATTGCGAAGAAGAAGAATCAACGAACTGTAGAAAATGAGAAATCTAATAATGTCGGAAATTAAATCTCTTTTCACTTCAAGAAAAACAAAGCGATTTTCCTTTTATTAAGGATGCAGATTTTAAAACTGAAAATGGTTCCGTGTTTTCTCTTTTGAAAACTGATGATTAAATAGATTATTTACTGTTCAATCAGGATGTTCATTCATTTAATTTCCACATGAAAAGACGAGAAAAGGATGTTGTATTTTTAGTTCTTTTTATTTCAATGAATATTTTTTCAAATTCAATGCACGAGGAGAATATTAATTCTGAAGAAAAAAGTGGCATAAAAATATGTAATAATGTCTGCAAAACCAAACAGAAGGTTTTTAGAAGGACAAAATAAAGTTACATGTATCTGAATGCTCACTGCATTTTAAAATATAAACACAAAAACCCGCAGTGGTAGTCCTTGCACGGGGATCAAAATTAATACACTTATATTTCAAAATGATCTGCTCACTGTTATAACTAGGAGATACATTTTGTGGCCAAATAATTAAAAATGGCATAATTGGGATTGTTTATCATTTCAGTGTAGCATGAATTAAAATTATTTACAGAAAGAGGACTGTTGTCTATAGCTTTGTTTTGAGTAGTATCAATAATACTTTTTCAGTATTATTGATGCTGTTGATATCATTCATGCATATTGCTATTTAACTAAGAAATATAGAAAATAAGAAGAAAAATCTGAACTTCTTTTAAACTGGGTCATCTAAGTTTTACAATAATATCATGAAATTACAGATAAACACAACACTATTCCTACAAATCTAACCACTAACATCTGAAACACCAGAATAATGCATTCATATAAAAAATTATATTATATAATTTGCATTATCACTCACTTCCAAGTACAAAATGAGTTTTGTTTTATACGAGTACTCTCCTCGGAATAAAATCCTCCAGCAGAAATGTGCAAGTATATAGTTCCTTCCTACTATACCGTACCTTATTCCCAGTACGAATAACTTTGGTGATCTTCAAACTGTGCTGTTGCGATGTGTTAATTATAAATCTCTCTCATTTTCTCTTTCTACTGAGTCTTGAGTAAATTCACTGTTCTGGTGTTGTGGGAGGAAAGGGCGTGAAACTTTTTTTAAGTCTGACATTACCATCAATGTGACTCTTCCCTCTAAGCTTTATAAAGTGTATACTGTATCACCACTCTTTACAGAAGAAGAGGTTCTCGTAAGCTTTAAGCTGATTATTTGTAGTACATACGTATAATATATATATAATACACCAGTAGGATTACTGGACTCAAATTGTAAGAGTATTCTCCAATGCTATCTCGTTTGCCAAATCAGGGGAAATGAAATTGAGCAGGGAACAAAAATATTTTCAAACTTTTATATATTTATGCAGAGCTGCTGAAAATAAAGGAAACCTCATTTCCTCACTTGTGGTTGCTCACGGGAAAATTGTGAATAATTTCTATATGGCTACAGAAATAGCAGTTTTTATTCAATTGAATTGGAGTTTGGGATTATTTTGATATGGAAAATTTATAGAAAAATGAATACTTTTTAATCTTATTAATTGGAATTGCTTATTTTGGTATCACTGGAATATTATTGAAGTATTTATTGTCTATATTCGTATTGTGTATATTTTGGAATGCTGATAAATGATAATACATAAATGTAGTAATATCATTGTATTTTTAAGAATTACTGAGTGTACTTTCGCAATAATTCATAATGATTAAAATAATTATTATATACTTTTTAATAAAACATACCAAACTACAATAAATTCGAGTTCCTATTATGTACTGTACGTTTCATTTTTGGTACTTTTTAAAAATGGGCTTTGGTGGCGAAGTTGTGATCTAGACCCACAAAACAAAATATTTTCTGAAATTGCATAGTCTGGGCTTTAATTTGGTGGTAGAATAATTTTGTCTCTAATATAAATATTCTTTGAGATATTTTGGTTTGAAAAGAAGACCAAATACTTTTGGGCCACCCTGTATACTTTTGGACCACCCTATATAATTATTGCAGTATAGATAGGCTTTTTAATAATAAATAATAACAG
Source organism: Campodea plusiochaeta (assembly GCA_034698565.1). Lineage (NCBI taxonomy): Eukaryota > Metazoa > Arthropoda > Diplura > Rhabdura > Campodeidae > Campodea > Campodea plusiochaeta. The sequence continues at coordinate 6,738 of JAQIWE010005361.1, forward strand.
TAATAGGTACAATCAACAGCATATTTGCGTTCTACTTGAACCAGCCAAATAAAATAATTTTGAATTATATCATATGAATGCAATCGTCTTAAAAATAGTTAATAAAAGAGTATTTATTGTTGTAAGGTTTTCTTATAATGCTAATGGAATTATGGGCAGTATCTTCAAATATCATTAAAAATTTCTTTAATATAAGACAAATTGTGGGAGAAAGACAATATCAGTCTCGTCTGGAACTTTACTACTTGCTACATAACAAGCGTTAATTAATTCCTCTAGAGTTTTTGTATTCCGCTTTTTTAGGAGTCATCAACAGAAAGAAAGTAGAAAAAGTTTTGAAGAAGATTTGGCACTCAACAATCAATCAACTTCCTCTCTACTCAATCATCAAAAATATGAAAAAGGACACGTTTCATTCGACTTTTACAGAAAACACTTATAGAGTTTGAATATTAAAAAAATGTCAAAGTTACAGATAAAGTTTTGTTAACATACGTATTGATTTGAGTTTTGACTGATAGGAATATTATAAATAAGAATATATGAGACAGCTTCATTGTCTGACCGTAGTTAACATATCTTCTTATTAAAAAAAAACTAATATAGAACTTCAGTAATGTTAAAAAACTCACTGACGTAAGTTACTGTGCTAATAAGGTTTATCGTTGTAACTTCGTACTTTGCATACTGTATTGATGCAAAAGTTATTTACTCTAATTAATTTGCCTGCTTACACATTTTTATCTTGTCTTCCCCATACATGTGAGCATTTTTCGTCATTGTCTTTGACATAGTGGTTCATAAAATTATGTGCTCACAACCCGTTTAAAATTTCATTTTCGTTTAGCGAATTTTATATAGGGAGCGTTATATTTAACCTAACGCAATGAAACCGTGTTTTAGAAAGCTGATGTTGTTTACATCAAAAAAGATTCTCACAATTTTTTTGATTTCATCTTCCTTTTTATGTATTTTGCTTGTAAAGTTAGAAGGTTGCAAACATAGATGTTAAGGAACTTTTTTGTAATAAACAACATCATCTATTTAAAACACTTTGTTTCATTATGTTAGGATAAATATAAAGTCCCCTATAGCTGTATCGAAATTTTTTGATATACGAAAGATGAAAAATGATATTTTAAACGGGTTGTGAGCACTGTTATGAATAACTACTATACCAATGGCAATGGCAAAAAATGACAATGAGATTGGGAAAGACAGGATAACAGTATGTAAGCAGACATTAATAAAATGCTGTTTTTAAGTTGTCAGTATTTATGAAATTGTTTCATATTGACATAAGAGATTGGTTACGCTACTGTATGCACCAATATTTTTGTTATTCTATAGAGAACGTTCACGTCGTTCGCCAGCAAAAGGTAAACTTACGAGAATTTCTCTGTTTGGAATAAAATATTGATGTTACAGAATTTGATCGCAGAAGTATGTATCACTGATTCAAAAAATATTAGAAATGATTATAATAATAATGCAGTATTAATAACTGTTGTTGTTTGCATTTGAGTTTTTATTTTCACACCGCATAGTATTATTATTTTACTGAATATTTTAATCTGACAAGCTTCTCTACACATCTTAAACAGATCGTAAAAAAGCGTCGTCTCTGCTGCATGATGTTGTTATAGATTTTCAATATATGTTTAACAGTAATAAGAAGCATCGATTAAGCGTCATATACAGCACATGCAACATACAAAAATTGCTTCATATTTTATAAAAATGCAAGATGCTTTTTAGGAAAAGAAATAAATCTTCTGGTTTAACAGACAGATGCAATTTATTCTAACCATAGGATAACAAAAAATAATTAAATTGTTGTAGTGAAGTATTCGTTAAGAAATTTATGTTAAATAAATGTTAAAAATTAAACGTTGTGTCAATTTTATATAGAGAGCATAGAACTAGTTTTTAAACAAATTATATTTATTGTCATTTCATTAACAATTTAATGCCGGACCGTGGTAATTTGGTGCTCGGGGCAGAGAATCATAGTTGTGACCTGGACGTCGAAGACCTTCCGAAGAGGAATTTCGTACTTTTGCAAATATGTTTTTACTATTGGCATTTCTTTTTCCCGGAAGAATAGAAAATAACTCAACAAATAAATTTAGTTCTTTGTTGTTATAGTAATTATTATTGTTTGAATTTGAAAGACCTTAACTATACTGCTGTATATATAGAATGAATTCACCGTAATTTGAATTTCAACATTAGTCATTTCAAAGTTCTGGTGAAAATTTACTGAGGCGTACTGAATTTAAATAATGATGACACTTTTAAATAGCAAAAATAATTTTCTCGCTCACTGGCATTGTTTCTTGTTTTTACACAAGAAACAATGCGAGTGAGCGAGAATTTGGCACATTTTATTAGTTAGCAATGATAGGGAAATATATAAGTTCATAAAACCATACATAATTTGAAAGAGCATTGATATAGTGTTGGGAATACCATAATATCTCTAGATTTAAAAACATTTGAAATATTGATTTTTCAAAATAATTTCAGAAAATTTTAGGAAATTCTATTCGTGTATGCAATATCAGTAATAATAAATATGCATAATACTTACTTAAAAATAATTAAAGAAAATGTATAGAACATCATCTTTATATTTCAATAATATAAGGTAGTCTTGGTAAAAAATACAGTAAACTCTGTTATATTTTCAGAACTCAAAAGATGACTACTTCAGTTAGAATATGCAATCACAAATAACTTTGTTCATTACTTATTCTGATGTTTCTAAAGTGTCACTTTATTGCCTTTTTTTTTTAAACAGTTTTTTTATGTAAATTTCATATAATTTTCTTTTCTTGTTTGCGAAATCCACGTTCCTTACAGTTTTACATTGGTAATTTGAGGATGTAACGTAAGTATTATAATAACTCCGCAAAGTCCTATACAGGGTAGCCCTAAAAAAACGAGACCCTTTTATAGAATGGCATATGTTCTGAAATAATGAAGGTAAAAAGACGAAACAAAAAGTATATGGAAAACGTTCTTGTTTTCTTTCTACAAATGTATGGTTTTGTGATAATATATGCCATATTCCGGGTGCTACGGCCTTAGAGATAAATAATATGTGAATGGCCTCTGCTAGTGGAAATTAAAAAAAATAATGATAGCTTATGTAAAGAGATAAGAAAAAGTGGCAGTGTTTTTAATTGTTATTAGATGATATTGGAATAATATTATATATACTTTTTATAATATTTATAAATGACATTACTAACACTATAAAATCAGACTGCCTAATGTATGCTGATGACTTAAAAAT
>JAQIWE010005362.1:0-10037 GCA_034698565.1 Campodea plusiochaeta
GTGTTTGTTGATAATAACCAGAAAAAGTGAAGCCGAGTGCTGGTCGAGATAATACATCATTATACATTTTTTCACTTTTTGTGAATGACTCAATAATATTGTTGTTGGTCACAGTTCTTTAATGACCTGTCAACAATAATGATATATATGTTTGCTCACTTTGTTGCATAATTAGAGCAGACTTTTTAGTTTTTATTGCTTTTTTAGTGTAAGAAATCTTTGAATGTAGCAGGAAAATAAAATGTTATAAATTGCTACAGTGATTGGTCGTGTGATGAAATTGAAGCTGAGAATGTACTATCTGGGAGTTTCAAAAAAATGGTACCCCTGTTTTCAAAACGAGATATTTTCCGAAATAGTGAAGCTTGAAAGACGAAATAAAAACTATTTGAAAGAGAATCTTGTTATCTTTCCAAAATGTTATAACTTTGTGATAATCAATGCCATATTATGGCCGCTACAGCCTGCCGCATAAAGTTTTACGTAAATGAATGAAAGTTTCTATAACAATACTAAGTTAAAAATCGGTATTTTTTATCAAAAGCAGCAGCAAAATAATATTTTATAAATTATTCATAATTATTGATAAACTATAACTTATATCTATTACTCCATTGCATCCTCAGATAATAATTAAAAACACTTTCTTCTTTTTTCTTGTCGTTTTGCATAAGATATATTTTTTTCCATTTTCCACTTGAATCGATCATTGACGTTTTATTTTCATTGAAAGGTGATCGTAGCGGCCGGAGTATGACAAGGATTATCACAAAACCATATATTTTTGAAAAGAAAACAACAAAGTCTTTCATATGCTCTTTATTTCGAATTTTTATCTTTACGATTTCGGGAAATATGACGTTCTATAAAAGGGTCCCTTTTTTATGGACCACCCTGTATATTATGTACAGTTGTACAATGAATATTGTTGTGATAGGAAAACAATATAATTTGATTTAATTCTGCATGCGAATGACGATAAAAGTATTGTTCCTAAAATCATCTTCAAATATTTGATTTCTGTTATCTGATATAAAAAAATGTATAATGTGATGGTACATTTTTCAGATAATGAATGTTTTTTTATTTTTTATTTTCTGTCTCTCTCTCTCTTAGAAAAATCCCATATTTTCGAAGTACAATTTTGTATGAATAATAGATACCGTTAACAAATCATCAGTAGTGAAACTGTTTCTTTACTCTTAATCTTTTTTAAATGTTTCCAGATCGTTCAATTCCGGAAGAGTGTGATTGATACTCTTCAGCATTAATGATGTCAAACATTAATAAATGATTATCAAAATACATTCTCCTTACAAAAAATGTATTATTAGTAAATAAAATTCCGTATAATTTTCATTTGAAACTGAAACCTTATTCTAATCTCTATATATTTCAGGAATTTTACCTGTACAGAATCTTTAAAAATTGCATTTTCAAGTATGTATAAAACTATATTAATATTTTTAACTATTACCTGTGTGACAATAGACGTTGAATATTAAACAAATATTAGTCGTTTAAACTCTTCAGCTCCGCTTAAATATTTTAGTCTATTTTGTGCAAAACATCCCATCAACTATCCTGCAATATCACGCAACCGAACAACACAACAAAGCCTGCAGTGACGCCAACATTCAAGGAATTAAACCAACATTCATCTACCAATATTATTACCTCTCGTTCCAGATTGTTCCATGAGCTTGGTTTCGGCGGTCACCACGGTGGGTACGGCGGGTACCACGGATACCATCATCACCACCATGCACCAATATTCTACCATCACCATGGACACCATGGGTTTGGTGGTGGATTCGGCGGTCACCACGGATTTGGTGGACATTTCTAATTAAAGCTTTTATTTTATTGTATTTGATATCTTTTTGTATTCTATTATTTTTTTTACTCTGTTTTTTTACCTCATTATTAAAATAAAATGTTTTTTATTTATGTATTGTAGTATTATTCTTCAGTTACACTTCGGTAGATTATGTGACAAATTAATAATATACAAAGTATATTCATGTAACTTTATAATAAAAGTTTAATATTGTGTGGCAAAGAATGTAAGTACCTCGCCTTTCTGTTGTTTAAACTAATTCAGTTGCCATTTTCCATTTAAAAGTGAATGTAAATTAACAATTAAGCAAAATTATTTATAAATGAAATGTTTTAACTGACTACTTTGCATTGGAAAAATAAATTAAGAACAAGACAATTTCGGCTCAAGTGGGTCTCGAACCCACGACCTCGGTCTATCCAGAACCGTGCTCATACCAACTGAGCTATTGAATCCGACAAATTTTTCTCATTCTTAAATTTACAAAATAGTTACTCGTCAAACAGAAGCAATCAAATTGCACTTACTAAATGACATTGAACTATTTACTTCTTAACAGCGTTGACTGTGAGTTATATTATTTTTTAAATTAAATTATTAGAAGCTTTGCAAAGGACTATATTATAAATGAAATGTTTTTAACTGACTTCTTTGCATTGGAAAACTAAATTAAGAACAAGAAAAATTTATGCTCAAGTGGAACTCACTTTCTGAAGTGGGACTCATTTTCGAAATGGGATTCACTTTCGGCTCAAGTGGAAATTAAGAATGAGAAAAAATTGTCGGATTCAATTGCTCAGTTGGTAGAGCACGGTTCTGGATAGACCGAGGTCGATGGTTCGAGTCCCACTTGAGCCGGAATTTTTCTTGTTCTTAATTTATTTTTCCAATGCAAAGTAGTCAGTTAAAAACATTTCATCTATAATATAGTAACCTATGTTATTCGTAATTACAATCACAGATAAAAGTTGAAGTTTTCGAAATTACAAACATATTGTAAAATATATCTATAGTCCACAGCAGTCTCTTTAATCTGGTGGTGAACATCAGGCTGTGAAGCAGCAAACCTTGGTTCAATTCCAGTTGGCGTCAAATACTCAAATTGTTTACTTCCCGACGCTGCAAAACCTCCAATAAGCCTGGAGTGCCTGGTGGCGTTCACTGAGCTTAATTTGAATGGTTACCAGGGGTGTGAGACCCTTTATCTATGCTCACCAAGTGCCTTCATGTTATGTAGTGGGATAGTTTATCTTGCATCATACCCAACCTAAGACCACCATAGAACGAGAAAACATAATTTCAATCTTATACACTCACATTCACTTCAAATTCAAAACTCGAATGAAAATCTTTTGAAAAGTTTATAGAACCTTTTACCTTTGTCAAAAAGTGTCCGTGATAATTGACCATTGAATTAAGCTTTAGATTTAAATGTTCATTTCACAACTATATAAAGTAAAATACTAATACGAGATTGATAAAATACCAGAATAGTAATACTAATTCCTAATACAATCTCTGCTAAGCTTATGTTACTCAATACCCAGTATTCATGAATGCACGACGTCTGCAGCTACATTTACAGTATAGTCGTGCAATATTCCGTCGAGAGATGGCAGAGGAGTTTTGTGAACAATCTTAGTGAAAAATAACTAATTTTCAATGGGTGTTGAAATAAAACAATCGTAATATTAACATTTTTGAAGTTATAGGCCCTAAGATAGAAATCAAATAATGATTTCATGATATGGTAAATGAGAGAGAACAAGTGATATATTTTTATACTTTGTATATGGTACTTCATGAAGAATCTGATTTTAGTCATTTATATTTTATTTAGGATATTTATTTGAGAATAGAAAAATTAATGTCCCTTTGCTGTCGTGTGTAATAATTATGTGCTTATATTTCATACAATTTGAAATGATTTTTATGGGTATTATACTATGCACCAAGTATACAAAACATTAAATAATACCAGATGCAGAAAATAATGTCTCCGGAAATTGCAAAATTTTGCTTCCCTGTTCAAAAAAATACCTACGGTACGAAATAAATGTTTTACTATTTTTACTACCTTCAGCACTGCAAATGTGATAAAAATAATATGTTCGAAAGGCTTCGACTATGGAATATGGAAATCTTCCTGCTATAAATTGTGTATGTTGGTAGCAATGTATTTGATCGATTTGTTGTGGTGAACATTTCACTCCAAATCAACTCTATGATGGATCGGAATGGGTAACATTCACACGATCTCTATCGTTCTGTATCAAATGGAAAATATCTCTATTATTATGGAACTTACAAAATCCAACCTTGTTCTGCTGGCTATACCATATTGAAAGTCAGCAGCATTTTTTATTTATTAAAAAAAAAAAGGAAAAAAACTGTCATGCCAATACTAAATATCCAAAATCCTTTCTTGCGTATATTTGAAAACATACTTTTATTAATAAATCTGATGATTTAGTATTAAAATTAAACATTAGAAGGAACACGTATACAAGTAGTCATTTATATTGAACTGTAAGTTCAGTCAAAATTTAGAGAGTTTCTTTTTATTCTTTTCGCGGTAAGTCTCTCTCAAAATGTTCGGGTCGAGGTGCTCGATGAGACGAACCTTTTAAGAGCCAGCCCGAGTCTGCATCCTTCAAAGGTTCTCTACTTCACATAATATTAGCCTTTTATGAGACGAGCTCAAACCAGATCGTGTCAAAGGAAAAGTAAACCCTACATAATTTACTGTATGTTACCCTTGCTTATAAATACACAATGATTTTAATCTTATTCTGTATTTATTGTTTCAGCATTATCAAAAGCAACTTCTTCCTTTGGGAATGGAAATGTTAACTAATTCTGTACTTAAAGTAATGAAAGAAGGAAAAGAAGGAGATGAACCTATGTTACTTTACACTGGAATTGCTCATATTTGGAATAGATTCTACACTCATACATTACCATGGCTTCAAGCTATGCTAATATATTTAAAGGTATGAACCACTTATGGAACTAAATGTGTAGTCGAAAAATAAATCATCACTTATTTCTTCATTATTCTCACGTCTTCTGGTCATTCGAAACATTTTTACAGGGTGTCTCAAAATAATGGAGCAGGATTTTGTCGAGTTACTGCCATAGGCACGTTATGGGAAAAATAAAAGCGTAAAATGGACTTTATGGGAAAAATAAAAGCGTAAAATATAAAAATTTAACCCGACGTATATTGTAGTTTACAACATAAACAACCGATCTGCGTAGACAGTATATGGTTTTATTGTACGATATGCATTCAGGAACTCCGTTATTTTGAGACACCCTGTAATAATAATATTCTAAACAAAAACATTAATCTCCTCAAAATGAAATTGATATTATGCACTTCTTTCTTTCACTGATTTCAATGTCCCATTTGTTAGATTTTTTTTTTTTTACTTCAATTTTTAAGTGTAAAAATTAGTTCTTCAGAAACACAACTTTTTAGTAATATAAAATGTAAAAAAGCTACATGGAATAGAAAACGAACTTTTTCCCATTAATACAGATATTTTGCATACAAATAACATCTTTTTTTTTCCTTGGTGTTTTGGGGTTTTATCTCAATAATTAAACAGAAAATATCCATAAATTCTTCCATATTTATTTAAATAACATCTGTATAAAATGAAAATTGGTGTATAAAACCACAAACTGTTGTCACTTATTTCAGAGTGGACCTACAAGTATCCGTCAATTGACTATTGCATCTTTTCGTGATAACTTTCTCCTTGCATTACCACTCGAAGAAACTCTAGAAATAGCACGACCTCAAAAATCATCACTTTCTGCACTTAAGCAAATGAGTTTAGTTATTCAGGTAAGTTATTGGAAAGTGGAATATTATAGTTACGTATGTTACATAAATACGAATGGAAGTATTATGATTGACGAGTTGATATCAAAGTATGATTTTACCTAATTACCTTTGACTTAATCATTAATAAACTGTAAGGATCGTTATAGTTTAGTAATATAAGGTTATTTACCTTTTCAGTAAATTTTTGTCTAATCAGGATGAAAATCTGAGCTAAACTGATTAAATTTTCCATTTCTATTAAATAAGTAACCTTTATTACAGATTTTTGTTTGCAGCAAATATAGTTTTTATATTTCGAAAAATATTTTAATTTCGTGATATTTTGTGATGTGTTATCGGAGTTATCCAATACCTTTATTAATTGATTGATTTTATACATTGTAAAATATTTTAGGTAATATTCTGTATAATTTTTTGCACCAGTCATAAAAGCTCAAGCTCTATACAAAAATTGATCATTATTATTTGTCATTTACTATTTTAAGTAATGTCAAGAAGAAAACAACACAGTAATGAAGTTTAACTAAAAAGAAAGGGTTCAATAAAAATTATTATTACAATCATAATTATTATTAATTTAAGGATGTGATGAACTGAAGCTCATGGAAGAAATACAGATCTTATTTTTTTTAAAATCTTGTATATTTTCAAGTAAAGCACTACTGCATAGAATGTTCTTAATAAACAAGTGTTTATTGTGTTTGAAATATTGTAAATAACTGATTGAAATTATCTTAATTCTTTTTTGTTTTTGTTTTCAGGGTATAAGTCATACTCATACTACGAGATATACATATCGTCGTATTGAAAGTATAGCAAGTGCATTCTGGACTAATCACATTATCTGACAAACATAGAGAGAAACAAACTCAATTTTCTATTTTTTTTTATATTACTCAGAATATTTTTTGTATAAATCGGAAGACTTTGTATATATTTTAACATTGTTATGCTTATATATTTTCGTTATAATACTAACAATTTACTTTTGTATACGTTGTTTTTGAACTTTGGAAAATATATTTCAGGGAAACAATAAATATCGTTTTATTTATTCTGGTATTTTTTCACTGTCCACGTTTCTGTTTCTAACTTTTCTAAAATGCATAATGCTATAAGTGTGCAACAATACAGAATTTCAACAAAGCTCAACCATTCTTTTAAATAAAACTTCCCTTCCACAAAATCAGTCAATAATAACTCCTTTTTAATCCAATCATTTTTTAATACTAAAGCTCTTTATCGTTTTCTTATTTTGTAAATGTACAATGTACTTTCATAGTGAAATAAATTTTATGGTAACTTTAATTTTTATAAGGTTTAATTTTATTACAGCTTTGAAATTATTATTATTATATTTTAGAAAAAAAAAATCAGAAGTAAAAAAAATATTGGAAATTAACATATAGTAGGAAAAATAAACCTGAGATATATTTTCAATCTGATTCAATCAAAAATGTTGTTTCTTATGATCTTCTACAATACTTTTTATATTTGAAACATTTTTGTAACTACTCAAGGCGTAATTTTAGAAATAAAACATGACATATATTGCATAACATACAGTACCTTTATTCCTTATTTTGGACCCTATACATTTAATAACTAGCTTGTCAAGTTTACAAGAATTACATTTTGCATGGAATGCCTTATTTGAAATCATTTCACTCTAATCTGGATGCTATAATTTCTCATCGTCTGACTAGCACTCACTTAGGTAATGGTATATATACTTAAGATTAAAACAGCATGAACATTATGTTGCTTTTAGGAGAATACATTAAAAAAGCATCACAAAATAAGAAATTTGATCACATATTAAATATGCATGAAATCACAAAGTATATAATTAGAACTAACCTACAAAATACAAACTTATACATACAAATGAAATAAGAAATAAAGATATTCAAAAAAATCAATAAAAATACTGAAAAACCATACAAATAAATTCTCTATGAAAATTTTCTTCTAAAAGTAACACGAGTACATGCAGTATATTTAAAAGTTTGATTTTTGCCAGCTAAACTCCGCTTCCTGAATATAATAGAAGGCTTTGGTATAATATTTGTATCAAAAACTGCAACTAACTCTCATGCAGTTTCAATCATCCTTTAGTACATTTTGTATATCAAAGCCAAAAACATACTGCTCAATCAAAACTGTACACTGTTCTTCCATAGGTATAGGCACATAATTGTTAAAACCCTTAACCAGTGGTTGAGCTCAGTATCAATCCTAAAATTCCAAAAAAATTAGGTTTGCTACTTCTCTGCAACAATGACCATCGTTCATTTTTTTTACTATGGTACATCTCTTTTTCTTAATAGGCCTATCTATATGACTAATATTTTTAAATACCCCGACTTTTTATTTTATTTATTTTTGTTTTTAATAAACCTGCATGCATTTGTTATTGAAAACGACGATATCAGTTTACAGAAATGACAAAACAATCTGTTTCATTTCTTTGGCTATTATAATACAAAAACATAGAATGATTTTTTATTCTTCTTTGAAATACATTTAAGTAACATTAAATACATACACCTTTCACAATTATTTTAAAGAGAAAAAAATAAATATTACAAACTAAGTACATATTTGGTTAAATACTCGTAATAATAAAAATATAACTCAACTAAAAAAAGTTTTCAAAACGAATTTCTCATATAACGATATAATTTCAGAAAGCATTTCTCAGTATATAAAGAACTTCATCATTTCCTGCAAAACTTCTTCAAAATAAATACAAAAATATTAAAACGGAATTTTGAGAGCCAAAAATTATCACGCAATTTAAAAAAAAATTCATAACACTTATCGTTGACATGGTTGAAATTTATTGAAGTTAATAATAATTTATCACTATAAAAGATAAGCACAATACATTGATTTACCAAACTGTTCTGTTAAATTTTGGGAGGGAAAAGCAAACGTTTAAAAACGGGTTGTTAATAATTTCCTATGTTGTTTTACAAAGTGCTACAAACTTTCTACAGCAAGAAGGCGCAGGAAAGTCACATGATATTTACTAGTTATCACAAAATGGTTACTACGAGATTCCAGTACTCACCAGCCTTTATATAAAAAATCTTTTCACTGTTGTAATATACTATAATCAATCAAACGTTTGCATCCAGTATAGTTTCATTTTGATCCTGCAGCCCTAATTAAAAAACTTTGTTTTTTTAATCTAGCAACAGTGGACAGATTTGAGGACTGTATCATTATTTGCATTTGAACACTGGTAAAAGGTAAGTACCAGTACCATTGAGATATGTTTTAGTTTCCCTACGTAACTGCACATTTCAATACAAAAATCTCTAGAAACTACGTTCTTAAATACTTTGAAAGCTGAGAAATGATATTTAAATTCATTTTATTTTCTTCGTTTTTTAAAACTTCATCAGATCTAAATGTCAGGGTATTTATAAAATGCATCGTCACCTGCTAGGAAAAGTACAATTTTTTGAAAGAAATGAAATCTTTGGTACAAACTAGCATCCGAAATATTTTAACACTCAATTTGTTCGTTTAGTCACAACATTTTGAGATTTTAAATCTAACATTTCACAATAAACACAAAATTAATTTTTTTTCATACTTTCACAATGAAAACGCCATTGAGTTGCCACTCTATATGAAACTACAACATTTTAACATTGAATCAGCAGGTACTGTTTATATTTATTATATAAACAAGAGCATATATTTGATATGTTTATGTTACAGGCACTATATGGTTCTAAAGTAGTACAAAGAGTGCAAAAATACACCACGTTATGACAAAGTAGATAACTTGTATAATTGACATTAGTATGCACCAATCTAATGAATTTTTACATATATGAGAAATACATCAACAGTCAGAAATTTTTTCAAAGCAATATTGTAAAATATGAAAGCGACAACCATAGGTTTAATAAGTAATTTGTGTTAAATAATATTTCAGAAACGTAAAAAGTTGTTGAAGAATAAAATTGTACTTTACCTCGCAGGCAGAAAGTTCTAATCAATATAATCCATTCTTTGAGAATTAGAAATATATCTACACTAATACTACAAAACTTCAATAGGACTTTCTACTGACCTCAAGTCTCTTTATAATCTTAACTAGAAACAAAATGGTAACCACAAACAACGAAATATATTGAAAGATGAAATACACAAAGAAGTATACACGAAAAGACTGAAGTGGTAAGGCTTCAGCTATACATTTATTTTTATTACTTTTTGCAGCAGTTCTATAGCTCGTTGCTTCTGCTTTCAAATTACTCAGATTCAAGCTCCAGACAAAATAAGGCAGAATTTTTGGAGAACACCTAGGCCCCTATGCAA